>RXID01011294.1:179969-264969 GCA_005019695.1 Trichopus zeylanicus subsp. travancoricus
CAGCTATTGCTACTACTACTACTCCTCCTCCTATTATTGCTAATACAACAACAACTACTACTACTAATACTACTGCTACTACAACCACTGGCACTGCTACTACCTCTACCATAGTGACTACTTCTACTACTACTTCCTACTACTAGAACTGCAACTACTACTACTACTACTCCTACAGCTACTACTGCTACTCCTACTATTATTACTACTACTACTACTATTCTTACTACTACAATATCGACTACTAATACTACTACTACTACTACAACTGGTGCTACTATAGCTATTCCTGCTGCTCCTCCTCCTCCTACTCCTCCTCCTGCTACTACTACCATAACTACTACTAGTACTACCACATTTATGACTGCGTCTACTAATACTACGAGTTTAACTAGTAGCAGTAATAGTAGTAGTAGTCATGGTGATATTAGTAGTAATACTAGTAGTAGCAGTAGTAGTACTAGCAGTAGTAGTAGTAGTGGGCATAGTAGTAGTTGTAGTAATAGAAGCAGTCATAGTAGTAATAATATGGCAAAAAGTAGTTGTTGTAGCAGTAGCATTAGCAACAGCAGTAGTAGTAGTTGTAGTAGTAGCAATAGTAGTAGTTGGAGGATAAGTAGTAGTGGTCATAGTGGTAGTACTTGTACTTGTAGTAGTTGTAGTAGCAGTAGTAGCTGTAGTAGTGATAGTTCTAGTAGTAGTATAGTAAAAGTAGTAATAGTAGTAGTGGTAGTAATTGTAGTAGTTGTAGTAATAGTAGAAGTAGTAGTGGGAGTAGCGACAACAGCAGCTACAACAATAATAACAATAGTAGTTGTAGTAGTAGCAGCGGTGGAAGTAGTAGTAGTAGAAAAAGTAGTAGTAGTTGTAGTAGTTGTTGCAACAGCAGTTGTAGTTGTAGTGGTAGTAGTAGAAGTGGTAGTAGTTGTAGCAGTAGTAGCAGTAGTAACAGTAGTAGTAGTAGTAACAGTAGCATTAGTAGTAGTAGTCCGAGTAGTAGTAGTTATTGTAGAAGTGGTGGTACTAGTAGTAGTAGTTGTAATAGTAGTAGTAGCAGTAGTAGTAGTAATAGTTGTAGTTATTGTTGTACTACACATAGTAGTAGCAATAGTAGTAGCAGTCGAAAAAGTATTAGTAGTAGCAGTAGCAGTAGCATTAATAGTAGTCGAAAAAGTATTAGTAGTAGGAGTAGCAGTAGCATTAATAGTAGTAGCAATAGTAGTAGACGTGATAGTAGTAGAAGTATTTGAAGTAGTAGCCGTAGCAGAAGTTGTAGTCATATTAGTAGTAATGGTAGTAGTAGCGGTAGCAGTAGTTGTGGAAGATATAGTAGTAGCAGTAGTAGTAGTAGTGGTAGTAGTTGATGTTGTTATATGAGAACTAGTGGTAGAATTAGTGGTAGAAGTGGTTTTGTTGTTGTTGTAATAGTACAAGTAGCGGTAGTAGTGGTAGTAGTTGGTGCTTTTATATGAGAACTAGTGGTAGAAGTAGTAGTAGAAGTAGTTTTGCCATTGTTGTAATAGTACAAGTAGCTATAGTAGTATTTATTGCAATAGTAGTAGTACTAGAGCAACAACAGTAGTAGAAGTAGAAGTGGAAGTACTAGTAGTAGAAGTTATAGTAGCAGTAGTAGCAGTAGTTGTAGCAGCATTAACTGTAGTAATACTAGTAGAAATAGTAGTAGTAGTAGAAGAAGTGGTGGTGGTAGTAGTAGTAATACTTGACGTAGCAGTAGTAGTTTTAGAAGAAGTATTACTAGTTGGAGTAGTAGTTGTAGTAGTAGTAGTATTAGTAGTAGAGGTAATTGTAATAGGAAAAGTAGTAGTAGAAGCAATAGTTGCAACAACTATAGTAGAAGTAGTTGTTGTAGGGGCTAGATTAGGAGTAGTAGTAGTAGTACTAGTTGGAGTATTGGTAGTAGTAGTAGTAGTAGTAGTAGTAGTATTAGTAGTAGCAGTAGGAGTTGTAGTAGATGTAGCAGTAGTAATAGTAGTAGGAGTAGTAGCAGTAGCAAAAGGAGTTGTTGTTATTGTTGTTGTTGTTGTTGTTGTTGTTGTAGTAGTAGTAGTAGTAGCAACAACAGTAATAGTAGCTATAATAGCAGTGCTAGTAATAGCACTTGTAGCAGTAGTGAGTACTAGTAGCAACAGCAGTAGCAGCATTAGTAGTAGTAGTAGCAATCGTAGCTGTAGTTGTAGTAGTAGTAATAGTATTAGTAGTAGTATTAGTAGATGTGGAAGAAGTACTAGTAGTAATAGTAGTAGAAGTGTAGTAGTAATTGTTGAAGTTGTAGTTGGACTAGCCGTAGAAGTAGTAGTAGTTGTTGTTTTTGTAGTAGTAATTGTAGCAGTAGTAGTTGGAGTAGCAGTAGTAGTCATAGTAATTATTGCAATAGTAGTGGTAGTATTAGTTGTAGCAGCAGTAGAACTAGTAGTAGTTGCAATAGTAGTAGTAGTAGTAATAGTAATAATAGTAGTAGTAGTAGTAGTAGTAGTAGCAGTAGTTGACACAGTAGAAGTCGTTGTAATAATATTAGTAGAAGTAGAAGTAGAAGTAGTAGTAGTAGTAGTAGAAGTAGTAGTAGTAGTAGTTGTTGTTGTAGTAGTAGTTGTAGTAGCAGCTGTGACAACAGCGGGATTGGGGGTAGTTATAGTAGGAGGAGTAGTAATAGTAATAGCAAGTGTAGGAATATGTGTAGAACTAGTAATAAGAGCGGTAGTAGCAGTATAAGTGGTAGTAGTAGTAGGAGGAGTAGGAGAAGTGGTAGTAGTAGTAGGAGGAGTAGGAGAAGTGGTAGTAGTAGTATGTGTAGGAATAGTAGTAGTAGTAACATAAGTAGTAGCAGTAGTAGTAGCAATTTTGCTCCTACTACTACTACTAGAACTGCTACTTCTACTACAGCTACTAGAACCACAGCTACTATTTCTCCTACTACTACTGCTACTACTGTTGCTTTTACCTTCGCTACTGCTACTATTGCTACTATTACGACTACTACTGCTACTGCTACTACTACTTCCATGGCAACTGCTACAATTGCTACTACTGCAACTGCAAAAATTGCGACTAGTGCTACTACCACTACTATTATTTATAGCACCGCTACTACTGCTACAATAGCTACTTCTAGTACTACTATTACTACTACTACTGTACTTGCTGCTCAAAAAGCTACTGCTACTACTACTACAACTACTACTAATTCTACTATTACTATAATTGTAATACTAGCAATACCACTATAAATACTGCTGCTACCACTACTACTTCTCCAACAAGAACAACAACAACAACTACTACTAGTATTAGTATTGGTACTATTATGGCTGCTATTACTAATGTTGTTATTACTACTATAGCTATTACTAACAAAGCTATTACCACTGCTGTTATTACTACTACTGCAACTAGTACTCCTCCTACTACTACTACTACTAATACTTCAAATATTACTGCTACTTCTGCTACTATTTCGGTTGCTACACAAACTTCTACTCCTACTACTACTACTACGTCTACTCTTACTATTACTACTATTACTAGTACTACTACAACAACTACTACTTCTACTAATACTACTACTACTACTTCTACTACTATTACTACTACGACTACAATTATTACAACTTCTACTACTACAAATACTACTGCTACTACTTCTACTAATACTACTACTAGTACTTCTACTAGTACTGCTTCAACTGCTAATTCTACTACTTCTAATACTACTACTACTAATACTACAACTATTACTACTTGTACTAGCACTACTACTCCTACTACTATTACTACAAATACTATTACTACTACTACTACTACTACTACTTCTACAATGACTCCTACTACTTACACCACTACTACTACTTCTACCACTACAAGTACTATAGCTATAGCTTCTAATACTACTACTACTATTATATAGCCACTACTTCTACTACTACTACTACTATTACTACTATGACTACTGCTACTACTACAACTTCTAATACTACTACTGCAAATACTATTAATACTACAACAACTACAACTGTTGCTGCTGCTATTACTACCACTTCTGCTACAACTACTACTACTTCTACGACTACTATGACTTCTACTACTACTAATACTACAGCTACGACTTCTACTACTACTACTACTACTACTGTTGCTGCTACTGCTACGACTACTGTTGCTGCTACTGCTACGACTACTGTTGCTGCTACAACTTCTACTACTACTGTTGCTGCTGCTGCTACTACTACTACTACTACTACAACTACTACTTCCACTACTACTAATACTACTACTACTACTACTACTACTACTACTACTACTACTACTACTACTACTACTGCTACTACTACTACTTGTACTACTACTACTATGACTACTACTACAACTGCTGCTACTACTGCTGCTACTACTACTACTACTATTACTACTACTTCTACTACAACTACTACTACTTCTACGACTACTACTACTCCTACAACAACAACAACTACTTGTACTACTGTTACTACTGCTATTACTACAACAACTACTATGAATACTGTTGCTACTGCTCTTGCTACATCTACTACAACTACTACCACTTCCACGACTACTACTACTTGTACTACTACTACTACTTCTATTACTACTACTACTATCGTTACTTCTTCTACTACTGCTACTTCAACTATTAGTACTACTACTACTGCTATTGCTACTGTTGCTGCTGCTGCTAGTGTAGTTACTGTTGCTACTATATCGAATAGAACAACTACTACTTCTCCTACTACTTCTATCACTACTACTACTACTAGTACAACTATACTGCTACTGCTTCTTCAACTACTACTACTACTTCTTCAGCTACAACTACCACTACTACTATTACAACTACTATTGGTAGTACTTCCACAACTACTTCTATTAGTACTACTGCTTTTCCTACTACTGCAACTGCTGCTACTACCACTACTACTGTAGATATAACAACTATGACTACTACTACGACTACTACTACTATTACTGCTACTACTTATGCTACTTCTACTCCTATTTCTCCAACTCCTCCTACTAGTACTACAATTACTACTACTACTATTACTGATACTTATGTTGCTGCTACTACCATTACTGCTATTTCAAATACTACAGCTCCTACCACTACTTTTGCAATTACTCCTACAACTACTCCAACTACTACTCTGATTACTTTTACTACTTCAACTACTACTACTACTGATACCACTACTCTTACTACCACTATCAAAATAACTATTGCTACTACTTCTACTACTATTCCTACTCCTATTACTGCTCTTACTACTACTACTGCTGCTGCTACTACTACTGTGACTACTACTCCTACAACTACAACTACTACTACAACATCTACTACAACAACTACTACTACTACAACTACAACTATTGCTAATACGACTACTACTACTATAACTACTTCTTCGACAACTACTACTACTGCTGCTACCTCTACTATTACTACTATTATTTCTACTACTGCTACTGCTAGTCGTACTACTACTGCTGCGTCTGCTGCTGTGGTTGCTTCTACTACTACTATTGTTGCGGCTGCTTCTACTACTACTATTGCTGCGGCTGCTTCTACCACTACTATTGTGACTACCACTAGTCCTACTACTACAACTATGGCTACTACTCCAACTACTATTGCTACTACTACTACACTACTACTACAACTACTACTTTAATTACTATTATTCCTACTGCTACTACTCTTACTCCTACTGCTATGACTATTACTGCTACTACTACAATTAATACAAATTCTCCTACTACAACTACTAATACTACTAGTAATGCTACTCCTACAATGACACTAATACTTCTACTACTAGTATTACTAATATTACTATTACTACTACTACTACAACAACTACGACTACTACTACCACTACTACTGCAACTAATACTACTACTTCTACTGCTACTACTACTACAACTACTACTACTCCTCATCCACCTCCTTCTAATACTACTACTGCTACTACTACTGCAACTGCTGTTACTACTACTATACTATTACTACAACTACTACTACCTGAATTACTACTACTCCTATTGCCACTACTACTACTATGACTATAAGAACAACTACTATTGCTACTACTCCCACTACGGCAACTAGTAGTACTACTTCAGCAACTACTACTACTACTACTATTGCAACCAATACTTCTACCATAGCTACTACTACTGCTACTACTACTACTACTACTATTACCATTACTGCTATTACTACTACTGCTGCTGCTGCTACTACTACTGCTACTACTATGAGTACTACTACTACTACTACAACTACTAGTACTACTACTGCTACTGTTACTACAACAATTACTATTACTAATACCACTACTACTTCTACTACAACAACTACTACTACTTCTGATACTACTGCTACTAATGTTGCTACTGCTACAACAACAACTACTACTACTTTTGATACTACTGCTACTAATGTTGCTACCGCAACAACTACTACTGCGCCTACTAGTTCTACTACTCCTACTACTACTCCTACTACTACTTCGACTACTACTACTAGTACTATTACTTCTGCTAATAGTACTAGTACTACTACTACTATTACTTCTACTACTACTCCTAATACACCTACTACAAATACTATTATTACTAAAGTACTACTAAGATTATTACTACTACTAGTATCATTATTACTACTACTACTGTCACTACTGCTACTACTACTACTACTTGTATTTCAACTACCACTCCTACTACTACTATAACTAATAATACGACTACCACTACAACTCTTACTACTATTGCTACTGCAACTATAGCTTCTCCACCTCCTACTACTACTGCTACTACTACTATTACTACTTCTATTACTACAACTACTACTAATATTATTATTGCTACTACAACTACTACTACTGCTACTCCAACTACTACTCGTACTATTCCTACTACTATTCCTACTACTACTACTTCAACTACTACTACTACTACAACTAAAACTACTATTACTACTATTACTACTATTAGTATAACTACTGCAATAATAACAACAACGACTACTACTACTACTAAAACTACTACGACTACAGCAGCTGCTGCCATGATTGCTACTACTAATACTATTAGTACTACTACGACTGCTACTATTACTGCTACTATTACAACTACTATTACTACTACTACTACCGCTACTACTATTGCTACTACAACTACTACAATTGCTACTACTACTTTACAAATGCTATTATTACTACTACTGCTGCTATTGCTGCTGCTGCTGCTACTACTACTACTGCTCTACTTCTACTACCATCACTGCTATTACAATTACTACTTCTGTAGCTATTCGTACTACTACTCCTATTACTACTAGTACTACCCCTACATCTACTACTAGTACTACTGCTACTACTACTATTGGTACCACTACTTCTCCTACTTCTGTAGCTAATAATACTACCACTCCTACTACTACTACTACAAATACTCCTATTACGACAACTACTACTATTACTACTACTCCCCCTCCTCCTACTACTTCTATTACTACTACTGTTACCACTGATACTCCTACTCTTATTACTAAACCTACGACTACTCCTACTGCTACTACTACATCAATTACTTCTACTATTACTACTATTACTATTACTACTACAACTCCTGCTACTGCTACTACTTCTACAACTAGTACAACTACAGTTACAACAACTACTGCTCCTACTACTACTACTACTATAATGAGTATTACTACTACTACAACACAACTACTTCTACTGCTATTGCCGCTTCTGCTAGTGCTACTACAACTACATTTGCTTCGACTACAACTACTAATACTACTACTTCGAAAACTAATACTACTACTACTACTACCACTACTACTATTACTACTACTACTTGTACTACAACTAGTACTACTATTATTACCACTACTACTCCTGCTGCTGCTACTACTACTATAACTACTACAAGTAGTACAACTACTGCTACTAATACTACACTGACTATTACAACAACTATTACGGTCACAACTGCCACTACAGCAACTACTAGTACTACTTTAGCAACTACCACTACTACTACAATTGCTACTACTACTACCCCTACACTTACTACTACTACTAATGCTACCAATACAACTACTACTGCTACTACAACTATTACTACCACTAGTACTACTACTACTACTGCTGCTACTACAACTACCACTACCACTACTATAGCTACTACTACTACAGCTACTACTACTACTACTATTATGACTACTACTTTTAATACGACTACTACTATTACAACAACTACTACTCCTACTGCTGCTACTCCTCCTACTACTATTGCTACGCCTACCACTACTACTATTACTACTACAAATAGTACTACTACTACTACTACTACTAATACTGCAACAACAACAACTACTACTGCTCCTAGTACTACTACTATGACTACCACAACTACTACTACTGCTACTACAATGACTACAACTTCCACTACTACTATTATGACTACTAATTCTACTACCACTGCAACTACTACTTCCACCATGAGGGCTGCACTACAACTACTACGACTTCCACTACTACTACGATTGCTACTGCTACTATATTACTATTTCTACTACTACAACTACTACTACTATTACATCTACTAATAGTACAACAACAACTACTACTATTACTACTACTACTACTCCAACCAATACTACTACTACTACTATTAGTATTACTACTATGACTATTACTGCTGCCACTACAACTACTTTTGTTATTGCTCCTATGACTACACCTGCTACTACTGCTACTACTACTATTGCTCCAACTAACACTGCTACTATTATTACTACTACTACTTTTTCTACTACTACTAATACAGCTATTGCTACTATTAATACCACCACTACTAATACTATAACAACTAATCCAACTACACCTACTACTCCTACTACTAGTACTAGTACTACAACAACTACAATTACTACTACTACTGCCAATATTAATAATAATAATAATAATAATACAAGTTCTACTTCTACTACTACTACTACTACTTCTACTACTACAACTACTACTACGACTACCACAACTAATGCTATAGCAGCTACAATAACAAATAATACTACAAAAACTATTACTATGGCTATGACTACTATTATGACTACTAAAACTACTACTACCCCTCCAACAAAAGCCACTACTAGCCCTCCTACAACAACCACTCCAAGTACTACAACTACTAATATTACAACAAATACTACTACTACTCCTACAACTACTACTACTACTCCTACAAAGCTGACTATTACTACAACTACCATAATTAATCCAAATTGTCCTGCTATAACTACTAATACTGCTGATGCTACTACTACTACTACTACTCTACTACTACTACCACTACTACTAATACTACTAATACTACTACTACTACCACCACCACCACCACTACTACTACTACTGTTACTACTATTACTATATTCCTACTGCTGCTTCAACTACAGCCACATCTACTACTACTACTCCTGCTACTAACACTAATACTACTGCTACTATGGCTGGTACTACAACTAATACTACTAATACTAGTTCTACTATAACTACTATCACGACTAGTACTACTACTACTACTACTACTGCTACTATGACTACTACTATAATTACTGCTACTACTACAACAACAATGACTACCACTACTCCTGCTACTATTACTACTATGACAATTAAAACTACTACTACTGCCACTACTGCCACAACAATAACTACTAGTACTACTACTGCAACCACTACTACTATGACTACTTTAACTACTACTACACCTACTACTATGGCTGCTTTCGATACTACTACTATTAGTACTACTACTAGTAGTAGTAGTACTTGTTGTTGTAGTAGTAGTAGTACCAGTAGGAGTAGTAGTAGTTGTAGTTTTCGAAGAAGTGTCTCGAGTAGGAGTTGCAGTAGGAGTGGCAAAACAAGTTGTAGTGGTAGTAGTAGCAATAGTAGGAGTAGGAGTAGTAGTAGCTGCGGTAGCAGGAGTTGGAGTAGTAGTAGTCATAGTTGGAGGAAATGTTGTTGTAGTAGTAGTAGTAGTAGGAGTGGCCATAATAGAAGTAGTTGGGGTAGTAGGAATAGTAGGCGTAGTAGCAGTAGCTATAGTAGTGGTATTAGTTGTAGTAGGAGTACAAGTAGTAGTAGTAGTAGTAGTAGTAGCCGCGGTAGCAGTAGCGGTAGTAGTAGTAGCAGTAGTAGTAGTAGAAGTAGTGGTAGTGGCAGTTGTAGTTGCACAAAAAGTCATAGAAGCAATAGTAGAAGTAGTAGTATTCAAAATAGTTGTAGAAGTAGGGGTTGCAGTTGGACTAGTAGTAGTTGAATTAGTAGTAGTACTAGTAGTATTAGTCGTAGTAGTGGTAGAAGTAGTAATCGTAGTAGTAGTAGTAGTGGTACAGCAGCAGCAATAGTAGTAGTTTTAGTAGTTGTAGTCTTAGCAAACATAGCAGTTGTAGTACTTGTAGTAGTAGTAGTAGTAGTATTAATAGTAGCAGTAGTACGAGTATTAGTAGAAGTAGTAATAGTAGTAGTAGTAGTAGTAGTAGTAGTAGAGGTAGTAGCGGTAGTAGTAGTAGTAGGAGTAGTAGTAGTAACAGTAGGAGTAGCAGTAGTAGCAATAGTAGTAGTAGAAGTACGAGTTGCCATATTAGCAATAGTTGGAGTAGTAGGAGTAGCGGGCGTAGTAGCAGTAGCAGCAACAGTGGCCATAGCAGTAGTAACAGTAGTGGTAGTAGTTGTAGTGGGAGTACTAGTAGTAGTAGTTGTTGTTGTAGGAGTAGTAATAGTAGCAATAGTAGTTGTAATAGCAATAGTAGCAGTGGTAAATGCAGTAATAGTAGTGGTAGTAGTAGCAGCAAAAGCCTTAGTAGCAGTAACAAAAGTAGTAGTATTCAGAATAGTAGTAGGAGTAGGAGTTGGAGTTGGAGTAGTACTAGAAGAAGTAGTAGTAGCCCTAATAGTATTAGTCGGACTAGTAGTAGTAGCAGGAGTAGTGGTGGTAGTAGTAGTAGGGGTAGTAGCAATAGTAGTAGTTGTAGTAGTTGTAGTCGTAGTAAAAGCAATAGTCATACTAATTATAGTAGTAGTAGCAGAAGCAGTAGTAATAGTAGTAGTAGTAGCAGAAGTAGTCATAGTAGTAGTAGTAATCGTTATAGTAGTTGTAGCAGCAGTTTGTAGTAGCAGACGTAGTAGTAGTTATAGAAGTAGTAGTAGTAGAAGTAGTAATTGTAGTTGTAGTAGTAGCAGTAATATGAGTAGTAGTATTTCTAGTAGCCAAAGTAATAGTAGGTGTAGTTTTCAGAGTAGGTGTTAGTGTATTTGTAGTAGTAGCAGTAGCACTAGTAGTAGTAGAAGTAGTAGTATTGGTAGTAATCTTAATAATAGTAGTAGTAGTTGTAGTAGTTCTAGGAGTTGCAGCAGTAGTTGTTGTTGTAGTAGTATCAATAGGAGCAGTAATGGCAGTAGTATAGGTAGTAGTAGCAGCAGTAGTGGCAATAGTAGTAGTAGCAGTAGTAGTAAAAGTAATAGTTGTAGTAGTTGTAATAGTAGTTGGAGTAGTAGTACAAATAGTAGTAGTTATAGTAGTAACAGGAGTAGGTGTAGGGTTAGGGGTAGTAGTAGGAGCAGCAGTAGTAGTAATAGTAGTAGTAGGCATAGTAGTAGTAGTAGCAGGAGGAGTAGTAGGAGTAGCAATAGAATTAGTAGTAGTAGTAGTAGTAGTAGTCATAGTGGTATAAGCAATACTAATCACAACAAAAGGAGTAGTAGCTGCAGTAGTTGTAGTAGTAGTAGTAATAGTGGGAGAAGTAGCAACAACCGCAGTTGTTATTCTAGTAGTAGTATTTGTAGTAATCGATGTAGTAGTAGTAGTACTAGTAGCAGTAGTATTAGTTGTAGTGTTAGTAGTAACAGAAGAAGTAGTTATTGCAGTAGTAGTTGCAAAAGTACTACTACTAGTAGTTGTATTAGTAGCAGTAGTAGAAGTAATAGTAGTAGTAGTAGTATCTATAATAGTAGTACTAGTTGAAGCACAAGTAGTCGTTGCTGTAGAAGTACTAGTAATAGTTGTAGTAGTAGTAATAGTAGTGGTAGTAATCCAAGTAGGAGTAGTAGCAACAGAATTAGTAGTAGTTGTAGTAGTAGAAGAAGTAGTAGCAGTACTAGTAGAAGTAGTACAAGTAGTAGAAGTAGTAGCAGTACTAGCAATAGTAGTACTAGTAGTAGTTTTTATAGTACTAAAAGTAGTAGTAGTAGCTGTAGTAGTAGTAGCAGTACTAGTAGAAGTAGTGGAAGTAGTTCTTGTACTCGAAGTAGTTGTAGTAGTAGTTGTAGTAGTTGTTGTACAAGTAGTAGTTGTAGTAGTCGTGCCAGAGTTGGTAGTTGTAATAGGAGTTGGTGTAGGAGTAGTGCTAGTAGTACGAGTGGTAGTAGTAGTAGTAGTAGCAAATGTAGCAGTAGTAGTAGAAGTATTAGTAGTAGTGGTAGGTGTAGCAGTAGTAGAATTAGTTGCAGTAGGTAGTAGTAGCAATAGCAGTTGTAGTAGTAGTTGTAGTAGTAGTAGTAGCAATAGTAGCCGTAGTAGTCATATATTTAGTAGTAGTTGCAGTTGTAGCAGTAGTAGTAACAGTAGTAATAGCAACTGTAGCAGAAGCAAAAGTAATAGCAGTAGAAGTAGTAGCTGTAGTAGTACTAATAGTATTAGCAACTGCATCAGTAGCAATAGTAGCAGTAGTAGCTGTAGCAATAGTAGTAGTAGTTGTTGTAGTAGAAGAAGCAGTAGTAATAGCAGTAGTAGAAGCAGCAATAGTAGTAACATTAGTAGTAGTGTTGGCAGTAGTAGTACTAGTAGCCGCGTAGTAGTTGTTGTAGTAGTAGTAGTAGTAGTCATAGTAGTATGGTCGTAGTAGTAGTAGTAGTAGTGGTAGTAGCTACAGTAGTAGTTGTAGTAGTAGTAGAAGTAGCAGCAACACTCGTAGGCATTGTAGTGGTTGCAGCAGCAGTCGTAGCAATAGCACTACTACTACAGCTACTACTAATGCTACTACTTCTACTGCTACCACTACTACTAGTAGTTTTGTAGCTACTATTACTAGTACTACAACTACTGCTTATACTACTACTACAACTACTCCTCCTACTACTTCTACACTAGTACTACAATAACAATAACAACTGCTATAGCTACTACTAGTACTAGTACTAGTACTACTGCTACTATTACTGCCACAACTACTGCTACTGCTAGTATTATTACTACTACTATTGTTGTTGCTGCTACTGCTCCTCCTACCACTACTGCTGCTGCTACTACTGCTACTATTACTACTGCCACAATAACTACTTCAATAACTACTACTACTACAACTGCTTCTGCTACTCCAATTACTTCTCATACTACTATACCTACTATTGTTACAACAACTACTACTACTACTTCTACTATTAGTACTACGGATAATGCTGCTTTTACTACTACTGCTACTACAATTACTGCTTACACTATTATAGCGACTACTACTATGACTACATTTATTACTACTATTACTACAACTACTACTACTTCTACTACTACTACTGCCACAACTATTGCCACTACACCTTCTACTAATACTACCACAACATCTACTACCGCTATCACTACAACTACTACTACTACTACTGCTACTCCAACTACTTCTCATACTGCTACAGCTATTGCTGCTGCTACTACTACTACTACTACTACTTCTCTTTCTACTACTACTACTACTCATGCTGCTACTACTACTGCTACTACTATTGCTACTACTACTTCTATTTTTGCTATCACTGCTACTATTACTATAGCTAATACAATGATAACTGCTACTACAACTACCACTGCTACTACGGCAGCTACTGCTACTAATACTACTACTACTACTAATACTACTACTACTACTATTCTCGCTACTTCTGCTACAACTTCTACTACCACTACTAGTAATACTAATGCTACTAGTATAACTATTATAACTAGTATAACCACTACTACTTCTGCTAGTACTACTGCTACTATTGTTGCTACTGCTACTACTACTACTACTACTACTGCTACTACTACTACTATTACTACTGCTAATATATTGCTACTACTATTATTATTACTGCTACTATTACTAGTAGTAGTACTACTACTACTACAGCAGCTGCTGCTACTACTAGTACTACTGCTGCTGCTGCTGCTACTACTGCTAGTGCTATTGCTACTGCTACGATTACTACTATGGCCAGGACTAGTGCTAGTACTACAACTACTGTTTGTACTACAAATACTACTATTGCTGATATTACTGCTACTAGTACTACTCCTACTACAACTAATGCTGCTGCTGCTCCCTCAACTACTGGAACTAGTGCTACTTCTACTACTGGTACTAATACTACTACAACATCTACAACTACCACTACTAGTACGACAAGCACTACTGCTATGATAGCTGTTGCTATTGCTACTAGTTGTAGTGCTGCTACTACCACTACTACTATTACTACTACTAATGCAACAATTACTTCTACTTCTACTGCTACTACGATTACTACTATGACTGTTGCTATTATTATTGCTACTATTACTACTACTAATGCAACAATTACTTCTACTTCTACTGCTACTACGATTACCACTACGACTGCTACTATTATTACAGCTACTACTACTGCTATGATTGCTCCTGCAACTACTACTACGGCTTCGATTGTTGCTGCAACTTTCACTACTACTATAACAACTACCACTACTACTTCCACTACCACTATTACTGCTACTGCTACAACTACTTCTACTACTGCTTGTACTATTACTAGTACTACTACTACGACTACTACTACTACAACTGTGGCTACTACTACTACCATCAATACTACTATTACTGTCACTACTACGACTACAACCACCACTACTACAACTACTGCTACTGCTACCCTGCAACTGCTACATTTATCACTACCACTACTGCTAGTACTTTTACTGCTACTACTTCTGTTAGTACTACTACAATTACTACTACTGCTACGACTACTATTATTGCTACTGCTGCTACTACTACTAACTGCTACTACTACTAATTCTACTGCTACAATTGCTACTACTACTACTACTGTTATGACTGTTAGAGCTACTACTACTGCCACTGCTATTACAACTACTGTTGCTACCACTACTACTCAAACTACTACTACTACCATTGCAACTTCTACAACTAATGTGACTACAACAACAACAACTACTACTACTACTTGTACTTCTACTAGTACTACTGTTGCTAGTGCTATTGCTTGTAATACTACTGCTAAAACAGCAACTATTGCTGTTACTGCTGCTGCTTTTACTACTACAACTACAGCTACTACTGAACTGCTGCTTCTGCTACTACCACCACTGCTACTACAACGTCCACTGTTACTACTAATACTACAACTAATACCAATACTTTTGCTACAACTACTATTGCAACAACTATTACTATTGCTACTACTACTGCTACTGCTGCTACAACTACTATTACAGCTACTTCTACTATAACCACTTCTACTAGTTCTGCTACTAATATGACTACTACTATTACTGTGACCACTAGTACTACTACTACTACTCTTACTACAACGAATACCACTATTACTACAACTACAATTGCTATTACTACTCCAATTACTACTAATAGAACTACTGTTGCTGCTACTGCTATTACTACTACTGCAACTATTACTATTGCTACTACTACTAGTAGTACTATTACTACTACTACTCCTACTACTATTACAACCACTTATACTACTACTGCTACTACTATGACTACTATTACTACTATGACCACTACTACTACAACTACTGCTACTACTACTAATACTACTACTACTACAACTGCAATTGCTACCACTACTCTAATTATTACTAGTAATACCACAGCTACTACTACGAGAACTACTGCTGCTGCTACTAATTCTACTACAGTTACTGCTACAACTACGTCTACTATTATAGTAAATACTGCTACTACTACTACTGTTGCTGCGGCTACTACGGCAACATCTACTACAATTACTACTACCACTGCACTACTTCTACGACTGTTGCGGCTGCTACTGCAACTTCTACTATAATTACTACTACAATTGCTACTACTTCTACTACTGCTGCTACTACTACGACTATAATTACTAGTATTATTACTACTACTATTATTACTATTACAGCGACTATTGCTACTACTACTTCTACTTGTACTACTACTACTACTATTACTTCTACTACCACTACTACTATTACTACTACTACTACTACTACTACTCTACTACTCTCTACTACTACTACTACTACTACTACTACTACGACTACTACTACTACTATTGCTACTACTATTGCTACTACATCTACTTCTGCTGCTACTACTACTATTCCAACTACTATTACTACCACTACTACTACTACTACTACTACGACTTCGCCTACAATAACAACTACCACTACTTCTCCTACTACTCTTGCTTCCCCTACTACCACTAGCTGTACTTCTACTTTAGCTACTACTACTGCTGCTGCTGCTGCTACTACTACTACTACTACTACTACTATTACTACAATTACTACTACAACTACTCCTACAACTACAACTACTACTACTGCTACTTGTCCTACAACTACTACTACAACTAATACTACAACTACTTCTCCTAGAACTACTACTACTGCTCCCACTATTGTTATTGCTACAACAACAACTACTACTGCTACTACTACCTCTATTGCTACTAGTTTTATTGCTATTACTACTACTATTGCTATTGTTGCTATTGCTACTACAACTACTACTATTAGTACAACTGCTACTACAAGTGCTAATACTACTATTACTACTAGTGCTACTACTACTACTACTACTACTACTACTATTATACTACTACAATTGCTACTACTATTATTTCTATTATTACTATTACTGCTACTTCTACTTCTACTACTACTATTACTACTAATGTTACTTCTACTACTACTACTACTATTGCTACTACTGCGACTACTATTACCACAACTACTACCACTACTGCTAGTGCTGCAACTACAAATACTACAACTACTACTACTATTACTACTACTACTACTGTTGCTGCTGCGACTACGACTACTACTACTTCTGCTGCTCCTATTGAAACTTCTAATAGTACTACTACTACTGCAGCTACTGCTACTATTATTACTACTACTACTGTTGTTGCTACTACTACTACCACTACTACAATTACTACTATTGCTACTAATAGTACAACTTCTACAACAATATCTACTGCAACTACTACTACTAGTAGTACTACTTCTCCAACAATTATAACAAATACTACAACTACTACTTCTCCTACAACCAATGCTACTACTACTGTTACTTCTGCTACAACTACTGCTACTGCTAGTATAACAACAACTACTACTGCTACTAGTATTGCTACTACTACTACAGTTACTACTGCTACAACTACTCCTACCACAACTACTACAGCTATTTTTGCAACTACAACTGCTACTACCACTTCTGTTATTGCTACTATAATTACTTCTCAAACTACTACGGCTACTCCTACTACTACTATTAATACTACTACTACTTCTCCTCCTACTACTACTGCTGCTGCTACTACTTTTATTCCGACTTCAACTACTACTACCGATGCTGATGATTCTACTACAACTGCCACTACTACTATTGCTTGTACTACTACTACAACTTTTGCTGTTACTGCTATTGATACTACTACTACAACTACAACTACTATTACTATTACTACCACAGCTACTTATAGTACTACTTCTACAATACTTCTGCTGCTGCTGCTACTACTACTACTACTACTACTACTACTATTACTTCTCCTACAACTACAAGAATGACTACTACTACTACTACCATTCTCACAACTACTACTACTGCTACTGCTACTATTGCTACAACTACTACTACTAGTAGTAGTACTACAACTGCTACAACAACAACAACAACTACTACTACTACCATTACCCCAACAACTACTACTACAATTGCTACTTCTACCATTACCACAATAACTACTACTACTACTGCTAGTACTACTACTCCACCTGCTATTGCTACTGCTTCTACTACTATTGTTACTACTATTGCCTCTTCTACAGTTACCGCTACTACTACTACTGCCACTATAGCCAGGACTGCTACTACTACTACCATTACTACCGCGGCTACTGCTATTATTACTACCACTACTATGATTGCTACTGCTGCAACTATTGCCAAAGCTATTCGGATCAGTACTACTACTCCAGCTGTTGCCACTCCTACTACTTCTGCTACTACTGCTGCAACATCTACTACGATTACTACTAATACTAATACTACTACTACTACTACAACAACTGCTACTACTTCTGCTAATACTACTAGTACTACTACTGTTACCAATACTACTACTATTACTACCGACACTACTACTACTGCAACTACTACTATTACACCTACTACTACTACTACAGCTTCTACTACTACTATTGTTGCTACTGTTACTACTACTACTCCTGCTGCTGCTGCTGCTGTTATTACTACTGCTACTACTAATACTAGTACTACTACTATAACTACTGTGGTAGCTACTACTGCTACTACTACTACTACTACTAGTACTACTACTACTATTGCTACTGCTACTACTATTGTTATTGCTATTACTACTGCTACTGCCACCACTACTATAGCTATAGCTTCTGCTACGGCTACTACTACTACTACTCCGACAGCCAGTGCTACTACTACTACTCATGCTCCGACTGGTCCTATAACTACTGCTACTCCTACGACAATAACTACTACTACTATTACTAATACTACTATTGCTACCACTACCTCTCCCACAACTACTAGTACTTCTACTACTGCTACGACTACTACCACTACTGCTGCTGCTATTACTCTAACTACTTCTCTTACAATAACAGCTATTGCTACTTCTATTGCTACTCCTACTACTGCTTCTACTACTGCTACAACTACTTTTATTACTACTACAGCTACTATGACTCTAATGCTACTTCTACTACTACTGCTACTACTTTTGCTACTGCTATCGTTGTTATTGCTTCTACTATACTAGTACTACAACTACAACTACTGCGGCTGCACCTACTTCTACTACTACTACTACTAGTGCTACTACTATTGTTGCTGCTACTACTGCTAGTGCTATTTCTACTGCTACTCGTACCATTACCATAGCTACAGCTACCACTACGGCTACTTCTACTGCTACTACTACTCTGATAGCCAGTACTACTACCACTACTAATGCTCCGGCTACTACAACAACCATTGCTACAACTAATACAATAGCTACTATTGCTAATAATACTATTATTGCTGCCACTACCTCTCCCACAACTACTAGTTCTGCTACTACTGCTACTACTCATACCACTATAGCTGCTACTATTGCTCTAACTACTTCTCTTACTACTACACCTAATTGCTACTTCTACTGCTACCCCTACTACCGCTTCTCCTCCTCCTCCTACAACTACTGGTACTACTACTTTTATTACTACTGCTGCTCCTACTACTATTGCTACTATTACTGATGCTTCTACTATTACCGGTACTTCGGCTACTACTATTACTGCTACTATGGCAGCTACAGCTGCTATTACTACCACAACTAAGGCTGCTACTGCTGCGACTACTGCTACAACTATTACTACTATTACTACTACTACTACTGTAACTACTACTTCTGCTGTTATAACTTCTATTATGACTACTACTAAAAGTAATTATAATACTACTACAACTGCTACAACTACTCCCACTTTTGCTAATACTACTGCTGCTACTTCTACTGTTACTACTACTACTATTCTTACTACTCACACTACTGGTACTGCAACTTCTACTACTCCAACTACTACTGGTACAGCTGCTACTACTACAACTACTAGTGCTACTATTGCTACTACTGCTACTACTACTACTACATTTCCTACTACTACTGCTTGTGCTATTGCTCCTACTAGGACTACTACTACTATAGCTGCAGCTACTACTACAGCTACTACTACCGCTGCTACTACTACTTCTGCTAGTACTACTATTACTACAATTACTGCTACGACTACTACTATTCATATTACTCTTACTACTACTGATGTTGTTGCTGCTCATAAAACTACTGCTACTACTGGCATAACTACTTCTACTGCTACTAATACTACTACTGCTTCTACAACTACCACTACTAGTACAACAACTACTACTGCTACAATGGATGCTAGTACTAGTAATACTACTACCAGTACTACTAGTAACTCTACTAATACCACTGCTACAACTATTACTACTAATACTGCTACTACTACCACTGCTACTCCTACTACTACTACTATTGCGGTTGTTGCTACTACAACTACGACTACTACAACAACTACTACTGCTAGTACTATTGCTACTACTACTACAATTACTACTACTGCTACTGCTACTACTACAATTACTACCGCTACTTCTCCTGCAACTGTAACAACTACTTCTGTTACTACTAATAAGACTACTACTACTAATACTACTACCCCCTTCTACAACAACTATCATTGCTACTACTACTACTATTGCTACAACTATTACTACTACTTCCCCTAGATCCTCTACATCTGCAACTACTACTAATATGGCTACTACTACTTCTACAACAACAAAAACAACTACTACGACCACAATTACTACCACTGCCACTACTACTACTACTACAACTAATACAAGAACAACACTGACACCATGACTACATCCACTTCTACTGCTCCTACGGCTACTACTACAACTGCTTCCACAACTACTTCAATAACTACTGCTACTACTGCTACAACTACTGCTATGGTAAGTACTACTACTACTACTATGACTGCTATGACTACTATTACTACAACTACCACAACTACTACTACAGCTACTATTGCTACAACTGCTACTGCTACTCCAACTACTCTCATACTACTACTACTAATACTACTATCGATAATGCTGCTTTTACTATTGCTACTACTACTATTGTTGCTTCCACTATTACTGCTACAACTGCTACTACTACCTTTACTACTACCGTTAGTACTGCTACTGTTACTACTGCTACTGCTACTACTATTGCCACTAAAGCTTCTACTACTACTATCACTACTACTACTACTGTTGTTGCTGCTACTACTACTACTACTACTACTACTTCTACTCCAACTACTTCTCATACTACTATAACTACCACTACTGCTACTGCTACTACTACTACTAATTCTCCTACTACTATTACTACTACTACTACTAATTCTCCTACTACTATTACTACTACTGCTGCTGCCGCTACTACTACTTCTTCTACTATTTCTGCTACCACTTCTACTACTACTGTTGCTGCTACAGCAACGACTGCTACTACTACTGCCACTACTACTACGATAGCTACCGCTACTAATACTACCACTACTGCTACTAATACTACTGCTACTCCGTCTACATCTTCTACTCCTGTTACAACTATTACTATGACTATTAGTAATACTAATGCTAATACTACTACTACAACAACTACAACCACTACTTCGTTTGCTACAACTACTGCTACTATTGTTACTACTGCTACTGCTACTACTATTGCTACTGCTACTATAACTGCTACTACTATTGTTGTTACTACTACTACTATTACTAGTACTGCTGCTACAACTATTGCGGCTGCTGCTCATGCTACAAATGTTACTACTACTATTACTACAATTGTTGTGGCTACTACTACAGCTAGTGTTATTGCTACTGTGATGACTACTACTATCGCTACTACTTCTACTAGTACCACTACCACTGCTTGTACTATAATAACTGCTATTGCTGATACTTCTACTACTACCAGTAGTACAATTCCTACTACTCTTAATGCTGCTGCTGCTCCCTCAACTACTACTACTAGTACTACTTCTACTACTGCTTCTATAACTACCACTACTTGTATGACAACTACTACTACTGCAACTGATAATGCTACTACTACTAGTACAACTACTACTACTACCACTACTACCATTACTACAGCTACTATTACTACTACTAATGCGACTATTACCTCTACTTCTACTGTAACTACTATTACTACTACTGTTGCTGCTACTACTATAGCTACTACTACTGCTATGATTGCTCATGAGACTACTACTACGACTACGATTATTGCTGCAACCTCTACTACTACTATAACAACTACTGTGACTACTACAGCTGCTGCTGCTACTATTACTACTCCTCCTCCTCTTCCTCCTACTACTACTACTATGGCTACTACTAGTACTACTATTAATATTATGTCTACTGTTACTACTACTGCTGCTGGTTCTACTAATGCTACTACTACTACTACAATTACAACTACTGTTGCTACTCTGCAACCACTACATTGATTACTACTACTAGTAATTCTACGGTTACTACTTCTGCTACTACTACTACTGCTACTGCTACTGCTACGACTACAACTACTACTGCAGCTCCTACTACTACTGCTATTGTTGCTATTACTACTAACTGCTACTACTACTACTTCTACTACTACTATTGCTACTACTACTACTACTTCTACTCCTACTTCTATGACTGCTACTATTGCCATAATTGCTACAACTACTGGTTTTGCGGTAGCTGCAACTACCACTACTACTCAAACTACTATACTACCACTGCAACTTCTACAACTATTGCTACTACAACAACAACTACTACTACTAGTACTTCTACTGCTGCTACTACTACAGCTTGTACTACTACTACAAAAACTACAACAACTACTATTATTGCAGCTACATGTACTATGACAACTACCGCCACTACTGCAACTGCGGCTCCTGCTACTACCACCACTGCTACTACAACTTCCACTGCTAGTACTAATACCTATGCTACTACTACAATTGCAACAACTATTATTATTGCTACTATTGTTGCTACTGCTACTACTACTATTACTACTGCCGCTACTACTACTACAACAATAACTTCTACTAGTTCTGCTACTACTACGTCCACTACCACTACTACGACCACTACTACAACTACTGCTACTACTACTATTAATACCCCTACTACTACAACTACAATTGCTACCGTTACTCCAATTACTACTAGCACTACTATTGCTACTACTAATAGAACTACTACTGCTGCTACTATGACTACCACTACTACTACTACTATTACTACTACCACTACATCCACTACTACTACTATTGCTACGACTACTACTGCTACTACGACAACCACTTCTAATAGTTTTGCTATTACTATGACTTCGACTACTACTACTACTGCTGCTACTACTACTAAAACCACTACTACTACTACAACAATTGCTACCACAACTCCGATCACTACTAGCACTACTAATGCTACTACAACTAGAACTACTGTTGCTGCAACTAATGCTACTACAAATACTGCTACTACTACGTTTACTACTACTACGAATACTACTACTACTGCTAATAATAGTACCGCAGCAGCTGCTACAACTGCTAGTGCTACTACAATTACTACCACAACTGCTATTACTGCTACTACTACTATTATTATTATAACTTCTACTACTAATACTAATACTACTATTACTACTACTGCTACCACTACTACTATTATTACTACTACTATTACTACTACACCTATTACTATTATTGTGATTGCTGCTACTACTAGTTCTACTTGCACTACTACTACGACTACTACTGCTCCTACTACTATTACTACTACAACAACAACTGCTACTATTACTACTACAATAACAACTACTAGTATTACTATTACACCTTCTTCTACTACTACTACTACTATTACAACTACTGCTACTACAACTATTACTACTACCATAAATTCTCCTATAATAAAAACTGCTACTACTTCTCCTACTACTACTACTTCTCCTACTACCACTAGTGCTAATACTACTTTAGGTTCTACTGCTAGTACTACAACAGCAATAATAACAACAACTGCTACTACTACTACTGCTGCTGCTGCTGCTCCTATTGCAAAACTAATACTAATACAACTACTGTTGCTATGGCTACAACTACTACTTCTACTACTGCTACTTCTACTACTACTACTACTATTAATAGTACTACTACTAATAGTACTAATTCTACAACTACTTCTACTACAACTACTCCTGCTACTACTACTTCTACTTCTTCTACAACTACAACAACAACTACTACTACTATTGCTACAACTATTGCTACTACTAGTACTAGTACTACTACTGCTAATACTGCTACTACTACTATTGCTACTTCTATTGCTACTACTATTACTACTACTACTACTGCTACTGCTGCCATTGCTACTACAACTACTACTCTTAGTACAATTGCTACTACTAATACTAATACTACTATTACTACTACTAGCACTATTATTACTATTACTATTGCCACTGCTACTATTTTCATTATTACTATTATTGCTACTACTACTTCTACTTCTACTACTACTATTACTATTAATCCTACTGCAACTACTACTACTACTGTTACTACTACTATTACTACTACTACTACAACTACTACTACTACTTCTACTAGTGCTACTACTACTTCTGCTTCTACTGCTGCTGCTGCTGCTGCTGCTATTACTGCTACTTCTATTACTACTATTGCTACTACAAAGACTACTTCTACAACAACAACAACTTCTTCTTCTTCTTCCTCTTCTACTACTACTACTACTATTACCATTGCTATTCCTCCTATTGAAACTTCTAATACTACTACTACTTCTCCTACAACTACTACTACTACTACTTCTACTACTACTACTACTACTTCTACTGCTGCTGCTCCTACTGCTACCACTAATACTGCTACCACTACTACAACTACTGCAACTAGTACTATTATAAATACTATTACTGCTAACGTACTATTATTACTACCATTACTACTACTACTGCTACTACTACTACTATTATTACTAATACTACTACTATACCTACTTCTACTACCACTACTTCCACTACTGTTACTACTACTACTACTACTACTACTACTACTGTTACAACTTATCATTCTACTAGTTCTATAACTACAACTCTTGCTGCTGTAGCTACAACTATTACTCCTACTACTGCTGCTACTATTATTGCAACTACTATAGCTATGACTGCTGTTGCAGCTACTACTATGGCTGCGAGTGCTGCTGCTACTTCTACTACTACTACAACAATAACAATAACAACTACTACAACTACTACTCCTATTACTACTACTGTTACTACAAACACTGCTATTTCCACTAATGCTACTACTGCTACTACTATTACTTCTGCTGTTGCTGCTACTGCAATCGCTACAACTATTATAACTACTTTTGCTATGACTACTACTAGTACTACTGCAACTACGTATGCTACGAATGCTACTAGTACTACTGCTACTGCTTATGCTACTACAACTACTGTTACTACTACTACTATGACTACAACAACAATTACTACTACTAACTACTACTACTACTACTACTACTACTACTACTACTACTACTACTACTACTACTACTACTACTACTACTACTACTACAACTACTGCTACAGCAACTACTTCTACTACTGCTACTCCTACAACTAACTACTGCTACTACTACTTCTAATACTTCAATTGCTTCCACTACTGCTACTATTACTACTACATCTACCTACTACTGCCACTGTTATTGCTACGACTATTACTAATACTACTACTGCTACTACTACTATTACTACTATAGCAGCTATTACTACCACTAATTATGCAACTACTGCTTCTGCCACTGCAACTACTACTACGACTAATACTTCCACGACTGCTATTACTACTACTACTAAAACTACAACTACTGCTATTACTACTACAACAACTCCTACTTCTAGTACTACTACTACGGCTGGAACTACCACTTCTCATACTACTACTAATACTGCTACCACTACTACTTATACTACTACTGCTACTACTATTGTTACAACTGCTACTACCGCTACTGCTTCAACTGCAGCACCTGCTTCTACTACCACTGTACTATAGCTTCCACTACTACTACCACTACTACTACTAATACTAATACTTTTGCTACCACTACTACTACTACATCTATTACTTTTGCTACTATTGCTCGTACTACTACTACTACTACTATTTCAACTGCTACTACTACAACAACCACTTCTACTAGTTTTCCTACTAATAAAATTGCCATTACTAGTATGACTGCTACTATAGCTACTACTATTACTACTACTAACACTACTACTACCGCAATAATAATTGCTACAACTACTCCCATTACCACTAGCACTACTTCTACTGCTATTGCTACTATTGCTACTACTACTGCTGCTACTACAATACCTACTAATAACACTACTACCACAACTACCACTACTACTACTACTACTAGTGCTACTACTGCTAGTACTGTGACTACTACTAGAACTACCACTACTGCAGCCATTGCTACTACAATAATAACTACTACTATGACTACTAGTATAGCGAGTACAGCTTCTACTGCTAAAACTGCTACTCCAGCTAGTACTATTATGATAACTACTACTACTGCTACTACTACTCTTACTACTGCTACTACTACTGCTGCTACTAATATTACTACTACTGCTACTGCTACTACTACTATTACTACTATAACTACTACTATTACAACAAGTACTACTACTGCTACTGCTAGTTGGAGTAGTGTTAGTCGTACTAGTAATACTGCTACTACTGCTATTATTTCTTCTATTACTAGTAATATTACTACTGCTACTACTATTCCTACTACTATTTTTGCTACATCTACAACTACTACAACTACTATAGCTACTACTACTACTTCTACTAGTAGTAGTAGTAGTAGCCGGAGTAATAGTAGTGGAAGTAGTAGTAGTAGTAGTAGTAGTAGTAGTAGTAGTAGTAGTAGTAGTAGTAGTAGTTGTTGTAGTAGTTGTACTATTAATAATAGTAGTATTATTAGTATCAAGAATACAAGTACTAGCAGTAGAAGTATTTGCAATAGTAGTAGTAGCTATAGCAGTAGGAGTAGTAGTAGTTGTAGTTATTGTAGTAGTAGGATCAGCAAAAGTTGTAGTTGGAATAGTAGTTATAGTGGGAGTAGTAGTAGTAGTAGTTATTGTTGTTATTGTTGTAGTAGTAGTAGTAGCACGAGTAGTAGTAGACGTAGTAGTAGTAGTAGTAGTAGTATTGGTAGTAGTATTAGTAGTAGGAATTTGAGTAGTTGTAGTAGAAGTAATTGTAACTATATTTGTATATGCAACAGCAGGAGTAGTTGTTGTTGCAGTAGTAATATTAGCAAAAGTTGGAGTAGGAGTAGTAGTAGGAGGAGAAGGAGTAGCAGCAGCAGTAGTAGTAGTAGTAGAAGTAGTTGTAGTAGTAGACGAAGTTGTAAAGTAGTAAAAGTAGTAGTAGTTGTTGTTGTAGTAGAAGCAGCAATAGTTGTAGTAGTAGTTGTAGTAGTAGTAATAGTAGTAATAGTAGCAATAGTAATAACAATAGTAGTAACAGTAGCGAAAGTAGTAGTTCTAGTAGTAGTAGTAGTAGTCATAGTAATAGTTGTAACTGCTAGTACTACTCCTGCTACTATTACTGCTTGGTGTAGTAGTAGCAGTAGTGGTAGCAATAGTACTACTAGTATTGCCACTACTACTATTGTTACTGCTACATCTGCTAGTAATACTACTACTAGTAGTAGTAGTTGTTGTTGTTGTAGTTGTAGTAGTAGAAGTAGAAGTTGTAGTACTAGGAGTCACAGTACTAGTTGCAAGAGTAATAGTGGGAGTAGTAGAAGCAGTAGGAGCAGTAGTAGGGATAATAGCAGTAGTAATGGTAGTAGTAGTAGTAGCAGTAGCAGTATGAGGAGTAGTTGAAGTGCAAGTAACAGCAGCAGTAGAAGTACAAGTAGGAGTTGTAGTAATAGTAGCAATAGCATTAGTAGTAGCAGTAGCAGTAAGAGTTGCTATAGTATTAGTAGCAGTAGTAGTTGTTAAAGTAGTTGTAGGAGTAGTCCTAATAGCAGTAGTAGTAGCAATAGTAATAGGAGTTCTAGCAATAGTACTAGCAATAGTATTGACAGTAGCAGCAGCAGTGGCAATAATAGTAGTAGTAGGTGTAGTAGAAGTAGTAGTAGTTGTGTTGTTATAGTAGTAGTAGTAGTGGCAGTCGTAGTAGTAGTACCAGAACAAGTAGTAGTAGTAGTAGCAGAAGAAAGAGAAGTAGTTGTAGTAATAGCAACAATAGTAGTAGCAGTAGTAGCAGTTGTAGCCGTAGTAGTACTAGTAGCAGTAGTAGCAATAGCAGTAGTCATAATAGTTGTAGTAATAGTAGGCGATGTAGCAGTATTAGGAGTAGCAATAGGATCAATAGTAGTAGTAGTAGTAGTACTAGTAGTAGTCATTGTCATTGAAGGAGTAGTAGTAGTTGTACCGATAGTTGTACCTGTAGTAGTACTGATAGCAGTAGTAGCTGTAGAATAGTCGTAGCAGTTATAGTAGCAATAGTGGTAGTAGCAGTAATAGTAGTGGTAGCAGTAGTTATGGCAGGATCAATAGCAGTAGTAGTGGCTGGATTGTAATTAGGAGTAGTAGCAGTAGCAATAGTAGTAGGAGTAGTAGTAGTAGTGGTGGTAAAAGTAGTAGTAGTCGTAGTAATAGTAGTAGGAGTAGGAGTAGAAGTAGTAGTAGTAGTAATAGCAGCAGTAGTAGTAATTTTTAATCGTAGTAGTAGTAATAATAGTAGTATTAGTAGAAGTTGAAGTGGTAATAGGAGTGGTAGTAGTGGCAGTTGCAATAGTAGTAGTAGCAGCAGTAGCAATAGTTGATGGAGTAGTAGCAATAGTGGTAGGATTAGCGGCATTAGTTGTAGTAGTAGCAGTAGTAGCAGTAGTAGTTGAAGTGGTAGTCGGAGTGGTAGTAGTTAAAGTGGCAATAGTAGTAGGAGTAGCAATACTAGTTTTAAGTGGTAGTAGGAGTGGTAGTAGTAGTAGTGCCAATAGTAGTAGTTGTAGCAGCAGTAGCAATAGTCGTTGGAATAGTGAGAATGGTGATAGGAGTACTAGCAGTAGTAGTAGCAGCAACAACACTAGTGCTAGTAGTATTAGTAGTAGTAGTGGTAGGAGTAGTAGCAGTAGTGATAGCTATAGTAGCAGTAGTAGTAGCAGTGTTAGTAATAGCAGCAGCAGTGACTGTTGTAGTAGCAGTTGTAGCAAAAGTTGTAGATGAAATTATATCAGTAGTAGTAGCAGTTGCAATAGTAGCAAAAGCAGTAGAATTAGAAGTAATAGCAGTAGCAGTAGTGTTAGTAGTAGTAGTAATAGTAGTTGTAGTTGCATTGGAAGTAGTAATAGTGAAAGCTGTAGTAGTAGTAGTAGCAGTAGTATTAGTAGTAGCTGTAGCTATAGTAGCGGTAGTAGTTGTAGCAGTAGCAGTTGTGACAATAGTAGTATCAGTAGCAATAGTATTAGTTGTAGTAGTTGTAGTAGTATTAGTAGTGGTAGTAGCAGTAGCAATAGCCATAGTAGTAGTTGTAGCAGCAGCAGTAGTAGTCGTAGTAGTAGTTGTAGCAGTAGCAGTAGTAGTAGTAGTCATAGTAGTAGTAGTAGTAATAGTAATATTAGTGGTAGCTTTTGTAGTAGTAGTAGCAGCAACAGCAGCTGTAGTAGTAGTTGTAGTAGCAGTAGTAGTAGTAGTAGGAGTAGCAGTAGTGGTAGTAGCATTGTTTGAAGAAGTAGTAGTAGTTGCAGTTGTAGTTGTAGAAGTGGCAGTAGTAGTAGTAGCAAGTAGCGGTAGTAGTAAAAATGGTAGTAGAAATAGTAATAGTAGAAGTACTAAAAGTAATAGTAGTAGTAGGAGTAGTAGTAGTCGTTGCAATAGTAGGAGTAGTGGTAGGGGGAGTAGTAGTAGTAGTTGTAGTAGTAGTAGTAATAGTAGTATTAGTAGTAGTAGAAGTAGTAGTAGTGGTAGTAGTAGCAGCTGTAGTAGTAGTATTAGTAATAGAAGTATTAGTCTAGTAGTAGTAGTAGTAGTAGGAGTAGTAGTAGTAGGAGTGGAGGTAGTAGTAATAGTAGTAGTAGCAGCAGTTGTAGTAGTAGTAGTGAAAGCAGCCGTAGTAGTTTTGGTAGTAGGAGTACCAGCAGTAGTAGCAGGAGTAGTAGCAGTAGCAGCAGTAGCAATAGTAGCTGGTGTAGTAGCAGTACTACTAATTGCAGTGCTTGGATAGTACTAGTAGTTGCATTAGTAGTTCTGGTACTAGTAGCTGTTGTAGTTGTTGGAGTTATAGTAGTAGTATAAATAGTAGTAGTTGTAGAATTCGTAGCAGCAGTAGTAGTGGTAGTAGCCATAGTGATAATTGTAGTAATAGTATTTGCAGTTGTAGTAGTAGTAGCAAAAGTAGCAGTAGCAATATTAGTAGTTATGGTAGTAGTAGTAGCAGTTATAGTGGTAGCAGTAATAGTGGCAGTAGTGGTAGTGGTGGTAGTAGTAGTAGTAGCAGCAATAGTAGTAGTAGTAGTGGTGGTATTAGTCATAGTAGTAATAGAATTAGTAGTAGGGGTAGCAACTAGAGCAGTAGTAGCAGTTATAGTGGAAGTGGTCATTGAATTAGTTGTAGGAAGAGTCATACTAGCAGTAATTTTAAGAGGTGTGGTAGTAGTAGTAGTAGTTGTTGTTGTAGTGTAGTAGTTGTAGTAGTAGTATTAGCAATAGAAGTCGTAGTAGTAGTTGTAGCAGTAGTAGTAGTAGCAGTAGCAGTGTCGGTAGTAGCAGCAGGAGCAATAGCAGTAGTGGCATTAGTATTAGTAGTAGTAGTATTAGTAGTAGTGGTAACAATAGTAGTAGTAGGAGCTGTAGTATTAGTAGAAGTTGTGGTAGTAGTTGTATCAGTAGCAAAAATTTTATTTGCAATAGTAGTAGCCAGAGTTGTAGCAGTAGTAGTAGTAGTAGCCATAGTAGTAGTAGTAGTAGTAGTAGTTGTAGTAGGGAACCAACTGTAGTAGTAGTGGCAGTAGCAGTAGTACTAATAGTAGTTGTAGTTGTTAGGTGAGTAGTAGCAATAGTAATAGCAGTAGTCATAGTATGTTGTTGTAGTAGTAGTAGTACTTGTATCAGTTTTATTAGTGGTAGTTAAAGTAGTTGTAGGAGTAGTTATTGTCAAAATAGTACGAGTAGTAGCAGTAGTTTTAGTAGTAGTAGTAGTTTTAATAGTAGCAGTAGCGATAGTAGCAATGGTAGTAGTAGTGGAAGTAGTAGTAGTAGTAATGGTAGTAGTTGTTGTTATTGTACTAATAGTGGCTATTGTATTAGTAGCAGTAGTAGTTGTTGTAGCAATAATAGTAGTTGGAGTAGCGTTAGTGGCAGTAGAATTATTAGCAGTAGTAGTTGAAAAAGTGGCCGCAGTAGTAGTAGCAAGTAGTATCAATAGAAGTAATAGTAGTAGTAGTAGTAATAGTAGTAATAATAGTAATAGTTGCAGTAGTGGTGGTAGTAGTAGTAATAATAAGAATAGTAGTAGTAGCAGTTGTAGTAGAAGGAGTAGTACTAGTTGTAGTAGTAGTAGTTGTAGTAATCACAGAAGTAGTTAAAGTAGTTCTAGTAGTATTTGTATTAGTAGTAGTTTAAGGAGTAGTATGAGTTGTGGTAGTACTAGCTATTATAGTAGTATTAGTAGTAGTAGTAGTAGTACTAGCGTTAGTGGCAGCAATAGCAGTTATTGTTGTAGTAGTAGCAGTAGTAGCAGTAGTGGCAGTAGTTGTAGTAGCAGTAGTAGTCATAGTAGTAGTAATAGCACTAGTAGTAGTAGTAGTAGTAGTCGCAGTAGTAGAAGCAGTTGTAATAAGAGCTATAGTAGTAGTAGTAGTTGTTGTTGTTGTTGTTGTTGTTGTAGTAGTAGTAGTAACAGGAGTAGGTGTTGGAGTAGGGGTAGTGGTAGGAGAAGTAATAGTAGTAATAGTAGTAGTAGGAGGAGTAGTAGTAGGTGGAGGATAGTAGTATGAGTAGGAATTGAAGTACTTGCAATTATAGTAGTAATAGAAGTAGAAGTAGTAGCTGTAGTGACGGTAGCAGAAGTGGTAGTAGCAGTAGTAGTAGTAGTGGTAGGAGTAATCGCAATAGGAGTAGTAGCTGTAATTGTAGAAGTAGTAGTAGTAATAGCAGTAGATGCATTAGTAGCAATAGTCGTAGTAATAGTAGTAGTAGTAGTAGTGGTTGTAGTATTGTAGTAATGTTGTAGTAGTAGTGCAACTAGTAGTAGCAACAATAATAGTAGTAGTGGTAGCGTTAGTAGTAGTGGCAGTAGTAGTGGTAAAAGTAGTTGTAGTAGTAGTACTAGTAGTAGAAGTAGTACAAGTAGCAATTGCAATAGTAGTAGTAGTAGTAATAGTAGTTGGTAGTAGTATAGTAGTAGTTGTACTAGTAGTAGTAGTATTTGTAGTAGTAGAAGCAGCAGTAGCAGTAGTACTAGTAGTAGTAGTAGTTTTAGTTATTATTGTTGTTGTTGTTGTAGTAGTAGTAGTCATGGTAGCAGTAGTGTTAATAGTAGTAATACTTGTAGAAATAATAGTAGTAGTAGTATTGGTAGTAATAAGTGTAGTAGTAGTAGTAGTAGAAGTAATAGTAGTAGTAGTAGTAGCAGCAACAACAACAATAGTAGTAGTAGTAGTAGTAGTAGTAGTAGTAGCAATAGTAGTAGTAGTAGGAGGAGGAGGAGTAGTATTATTTTTATTAGTAGTAGTAGGAGTAATAGTTAGGAGTAGTAGTAGTTGTAATAGTAGTAGTAGTAGCTGTAGTAGGAGTAGTATTAGTATTAGCAGTAGTAGGAGTAATAGTTCGAGTAGTAGTAGTTGTAATAGTAGTAGTAATAGTAGCATTAGTAGTAGTAGTAGTATTACTAGTAGTAATTATAGCAGTTGTTGGATTAGTAGTATAAGAAGCAGTTGTAGTAGTACCTGGAGTAATAGTAGTAGTAGTACTCAGAGGAGTAGTGGTGGTAGTAGTAGCAGCAGTAGTAGTAGTAGAAGAAGAAGAAGTAATAGCAGTAGTAGAAGTAGAAGTAGGAATAGTACGCACAGTAGCAGCAGTAGTAGCAATAGTAACAGCAGTGGTACTAGTACAAGTTGTAGTAGTAGTAGTAGTCTTAGTAATAGTAGCAGTAGTAGGAGTAGTAGTTGCAGCAGGAGTGGTAGTAGTAGTAGTAGTAATAGTAGTAGTTGTAGTTATAGTAGTAATAGTAGTAATAGTAGCAGAAGCAGTAGCAGCAACAGTAGTAGTAGTAGTAGTAGTTACAGTAGAAGTAGTTGTTGTAGTAGTAGTTGTACTAGTAGTATTAGTAGTAGTGGTAGTGGTAGTCATAGAAGTAGTTGTAGTAGTAGTGGTGGTGGTGGTATTAGAAGTAGGATTAGTTGTAGTAGTAGTAGTAGGAGGAGTTGCAGTCGTATCCATAGTAACAGTAGTAATTGTTGTAGTAGCAGTAGTCGTAGTACTAGTAGTAGTAGCAGTTGTAGTAGTACTCGCAAAAATACTTGTAGTAGCAGTAGTTGTACTAGAAGTAGTTGTACTAGTAGTTGTGGTAGTAGTCGTACAAGTATTAGTAGTAGTAGCACTAGTACTAGTTGTAGTTGTTGTAAAAGGAGCTGGTGTTGAAGTAGGAGCAGTAGTACAAGTAGTGGTAATTGCAGTATTAGTAGTAGTAGGAGTAGTAGGAGTGGAAATAGAAGTAGTAGCTGTAGTAGCAGCAATTTGTGGTAGTAGGAGTAGTAGTAGTAGTAATAGCAGTATTAATAGCAGCAGGAGTGGCTGTTGTAGTAGTGGTAGTAGTAATAGTTGTAGAAGTAGTTATAGCAATATTAGTAGTAGTAGTAGTAGTAGTGGTATTGGTAGTAATATGTGTACCAGAAGTAGTAGTTTCAGTAGCAATAGTAGTAATAGAAGTAATAGTTACTGTAGTAGTAGTTGCCGTAGTAGTAGTAGTAGTAGTGGTAATAGTAGTTATAGTTGCAGTAGTTGTAGTAGCAACAGTAGTAATAGCAGTTGTAATAGTAGTAATAGTAGTTGTAGTTGTTGTAGTAGTGGTAGTAGTAGTAGCAAGAGCTGAAGTAGTAATTGCAGGAGTAGAAATAGTAGGAGGAGAAGTCGTAGTGGAAGTAGTAGTAGTAGTATTAGTAGTAGTAGTAGTAGAAGTTGTAGCAGTAGCAGGAGCAGCAGTAGTATATTAGTAGGCATACTAGTAGTAGCAGTAGGAGTACTTGCTGTAATTGTAGTTGTAGTAGTAGTAATAGTAGTAGAAGTAGTCAAAGTAGTAGAAGAACGACAACAAGAACTACCACTACTATTGCTTTGACTATTGCTACTACTAGTACTACTATTACGGCTGCTACGGCTGCTACTACTAGTACTACTACTACTGCTGCTAGTGCAACTACAGCTGCAACAATAACTGCTACTGTCACTATTACACCTACTGCTACTATTACTACAGCGGTTACTACTACTACAACAACACTACTACTTCTGCTACTGTTTGTAATACTACTAGTGCGACTACAACTACAGTTGCTGTGACTACTACTACTACTATTGTAGCTGCTCTTGCAACTACTACTACAACTGAGGCTGCTACGACTACTACTACTACTACAACACTACAACTTCTACTACTATTGTAGCTACCACAAGTGCTACTACAACTACTGCTGTTGCGACTACTGCTACTACTACTACTACTACTATTGCTACTGCTGCTCTTACAACTATCACTACTGCTGTTGCTACTATTACTACTACTATGACTACTATTACCACTACTACTACTACTGCAACTACTATTATTATAAGTACTACAACTTCAACAACAACAACTACTACTACTCCTACTACTACTATAACTAATTTTACTATTGTCACAACTGCTGCTGCAACTATTATGACTGCTCCTTTTCCTATTATTACTACTACTACTGCTGCTATTATTATTATTAGTACTATTATTACTAGTACTACAACTACTACTACTGTTACGACTAATGCAACTAGTGCTCCAACTACTACTATTACTACTACTATTATTGCTATGACTAATGCAACCAGTGCTCCAACTACTACTATTACTACTACTAGAACGACCACTAATGCAACTACTACTCCAACAACTACCACTACTATTATTTCTGCTACTACTGCTACTGCATCGTTTCCCGCACGTAATGCTACTCCAACTACTACTACTACTTCTACTCTGACTACTACTTCAACTACAAGTAGTACTACAACTATTGCTTCTACTACTTCTACTATGACTACTACTACCGCCACTGCTACAACTACAGTTGCTGCTACAACTACTACTACTCCTATTACTACCACTACTACTACTGCTGCTACAACTACCACTACAACTACCACTACAACTACTACTACTATTACTCCAACTACTATTATTACTACTACTACTGCTACTACTGTTGCAACTACTACTACTATACTACTAATGTGACAAGTGCTCCAACCACTACTATCACTACTGCTAAAGCTATGTCTGCTACTGCTATTACTAATACTGTTACTAGTACTACTACTTCTATTGTTTTTGCTACTACTGCTACCACTTGGGTTGCTACACGTAATACTACCACCACTACTAGTGCTACTCATACTACTACTGCTGCTGCTGCTGCTACTACCACTACTACTACCACTAATACTACTTCTACTACCATTACTGCAACTACTGCTACAGCTACTCGTATTACTGCTACAGCTATTGCTACTATTGCTACTTCTACTAGCGCTACTACTACTACTACTGCTTTTGGTGCTAAACCTAAAACTACTCCAACTACTACTACTTCTACTACTACTCTTACTACTACTACTATTACTACCACTACTACTAATACCACAACTACAATTACAACAACAACTACTAGTACTGCTACTCCTACTCCTATTACTAAGCCTTCGACTGCTCCTACCACAACTACTACAACTATTAGTTCTATTGCAACAACAACTATTATTACTACTACTATTACTTCTACAACTCCTGCTACGCCTACTACTTCTACTACTACGACAACTGTAGCTACAACAACTACTGCTACTATTATAGCTACTACTGCTACTACTACTAGTACTGTGAATACTACAACTACAACTACTCCTAATACTCCTTCAAGTACTACTAATACTACTACTACCACTGCTACTACTACAATAACTTACTAGTATCACTGCTATTACTACTACTACTACTCCCCCTACTACTAATTCCCCTATTACTACAACTGTTGCTGCTGCTACTATCGCTACTACTGCTACTACTACTAGGAATACAACTATTACTACTACTACTGACATTATTCCTACAACTACTACTTGCTACTACTATAATTGACACTTTTGCAACTACTACAGCTTCACTGACTGCTACTTCGAATAATGCTGCTGCCACTTCTGCTACTTCTACTATTACTGCTGCTACTACTACTACTGCTACTGCTACTAAAGCTATTGCTACTACTACTACAACAACAACAAGTACTACTACTACAACTACCACTACTACTACAACTTCTACAACTACTATGGCTAGTATTGCTACTATAGCTACTACTACTGCTATTGCTACTATACTACTACTGCCGCAACTACTACTACTACTACTACTACTACTACTACTAAAAGTGCTACTCCTATTGTTATTACCACTACTACTAATACTATTGCTACTGTTGTTACTGCTACTTCTAATATTAATGCTACTACTGCTGATTCTGCTGCTGCTACTACTACTACTACCACTACTACTGCCAATACTACTACTACTACTACTACACTACAACTATTGCTACTACTATTACTCCAACTACTATACATCTTAAAACTACTTCTAGTATGCCTTCTCCTACTACTAGTACAATAATCACATCTACTACTATTGCTACTACTACTCTTGTTACTACTCCTACTACGAATTTTATTACTACAAAAACTAATACCACCGCTACTACTACTACAGCTACTACTGCTACTACTACTACTGCTACCAGTACTACCACTACTGCTTCCACTACTACTACCATGACTACTGTTACTACTATACTACCACTACAAATACTACGCTACTGCTACTACTATAACTGCAACCACTACTAATACTACTACGATTGCTTCTGCTACTACTACTATTGCCACTCCTGCTACTACTACTACTGCGCAACTACTACTACTACTAGTACTAGAACTAGTACAATTACGGCTACGGCTACTACCTCTGCTACTGCTGCTACCACTAATAGAACTACTACTATTTGTACTACTACTACAACTATAACAACTACAATGGCTACTACAACCACTACTATGATTGTTCCTACTAGCATTACTCCAAGCATTGCGATTAGTACTACTACTACTACACCGACTACTATTGCTACTGCTGCTACAACTACTACTCCTACCACTACTACTACAATTACTACTACTACTATAACTTCTACTATTGCTTCCAATACTACTACGATTGCTACAACTATTTCTACTGTTACTCCTACTACTATTACTAGTACTTCAACTCCTACTACAGCTACTACTATTACTATTACTGCTAATAATACTACTACTACTACTACTACTTCTACTTCTACCACTACTACTTTTGCTAGTACTACTACTACTAATACAACAACAACAACAACAACAACAACTACTACTACTATTGCAACTACGACTACTACTCCAACTACTACAAATGCTACTACTACTACTACTACTACCACTACTAGTACTATTACTACTTCCACTTATGCAACTACAACTGCTACTGCAACTACTATTGTTAGCAATGCTGCTCTCACTACTGCTACTCCTCCTACTACTACTACAGCTACTGTAACTACTGCTACTCATGCTACTACCATTTTTACTGCTCCTACTGCTACTTTTGCTACTACCATTTTTACTATTACTACTACTACTACTACTACTACTACTGTAACTAGTACTACCACTTCTACTAGTGCTATTAGTTGCCACTAGTACCGGTTCTACTAGTGCTACTACTACTGTTGCTATTACACTACTACTGCTATTACTACTACGGCTGCTGCTACTATTACTACCAGTAGTACTACGACTACTACTACTACTAGTACTACTACTAGTACTACTACTACTACTACTACTACTACTAGTACTACTACTACTACTACTACTACTACTATTACTACTACTACTACTACGACAACTACTATTACTACTACTACTACCACTATTGCTACTATTACTTCTAGCGTACTACTACTACTAGTCCTATTGCTACTACTACTCCAACTCCTACTACTACTGCTGCTTCAACTAGTACTACTACAACAACCGCGAATACTACTACTACGGTTGTTGCTACAACTATGACTACTATTGCTGCTATTACTACTACTACTACCTGTGTTGCTGCTACTACCACTCCTATTATTACAACAATAACAATAACTACTACTACATCTACAACTACTACTACTTCTATGACTATTACTACACCTAATGCTTCTACTGCTACTACTGCTGCTACTGCTACTACTACTACTACTACTATAATATACTACTACTACTACTACTACTACTACTACTACCCCAGCTGCAATGATAACTACAAATATAACAACAACAAGAACAACAATAACTACTACTAGCACTAGTACTATGCTACTGTTGCTGCTACTACTATTAGTTTTACTACTACTACTACTACTACTACAACCACAACTACAACTACTAGTATTGCTACTACTTGTACTGTTACTACTTCTACGATTACTAATATTACTACTACTACTAGTACTCCTGTTACCACTACTACTATTACTATTACTACTACTACAACTTGGTCAACTACTACTATTACTACTATAACTAGTACTACTACAACGACTACTGCTGCTACTGCTAGTATGCTACTACTACTACTACTATTACTACTACTACTACTACTACTAGTACTACTACTACTACTTATTCTTCTTCATCTACTATTACTACTACTACTAACACAAGTAGAATAACTACTGCAAATATAATAAAAACAACAATTACTACTAGTACTATACTACTACAGTTGCTACTATTGCAACCGCTACTACTATTACTAGTACTACTACTACTACTACTACAACTACTACAAATACAATTGTTACTTCTACTACTACAAATATTACTATTTCTGCTACTAATAATATTACTACTACTACTTCTACTACAACTACCACTACCGCTACTACAACTACAAATACTGCTGCTGCTGCTACGACTACTCCTAGTTCTACTATTCCTACGACCACTACTACTACTATGACTTCTACAACTAAAAATATTACTACTGCGGCTTCTGCAACTACAACAACAACAATTACTACTACTACAACAACTATTACTAGTACAATGCTATCACTGCTGCTACTACTTCAACTGCTACAATTATTATTACTGCTACTACTGCTATTACTACTAGTATTACTGCTATTACTACTGCTACTCCTGCTACTACTAGTATTACTACAATTACTACTAATGTTGCTACTAATATCACTACTACTACAAGTACGCCTAGTAGTGCTACTGCAACTACTACAATTACTACTACTGCTATTACAACTCCTTTGACTACTACTATTACTACAACTAGTACTACTACTACAACTACTGCTATTACTACTACCACTATTACTACTACTATTATGACTAGTACTTCTACTGCTACTTTTACTACTGCTACGACTACTATTATAGCTGCTATTACTAGTGCTACTACTGGTACTACTACTGCTACATCTACTACTACTCCTACTACTAGTCCCGCTACAAGTAATAGTATTAGTACTACTATTGCTACTACTTGTACTACTACTTTTTTCGTGACTCCTCCTTCTACTCCTACTACTTCACCTGCTACAACTACAACAATTATTACTACTCACACAACTATTACTACGACTATAATTACGATGACTACTACTACTACTACAACAATAACTACTTGTACTACCACTACAAAAACTGCTGCCACTACTACTATTTCTAATTCTACTACTACAACAAATACTTCTGCTACTACGACAACTACTACAATAACTACTACTGCTATAACTTCTACTACTACTCCTACAACAACAACTACTACTACTACTTCTGCTAGTACTACTATTTCTACTACTACTACTAGTACTACTATTTCTACAACTACTGCTACTACTGCTACTACGACCGTTACTACTGCTACTACAGTTACAGCTAGTACAACTTCTGCTACTACTTCTAATACTACAGCTACAGCTCCTATAACTGTTACTACTGCTACTGCTACTACATCTACTACTACCACTACCACTACTACTACTATTGCTGCTGAAGCTGTTGTTGTTGCTACTACTACCACTACCCTTGCGACTATGATGGCCTCTACTACCACTACTACTAGCACTACTACTACTACCTACACAACTACAACAACTACTACTGTTGCGGGTACCGCTACAACTTCTACTATTGCTACAACTACAGCTACTACTGCTACAACTATTACTGCTACTACTGCTACTAAAACTACGACTACTACTTCTACGGCTACGACCACTACTACTAATGCTACAGCTACTACTATTACTACTACTTCTACTACTACAACTACTGCTACTCCTACAGCTATTGCTACTGCTACTGCTACCACTACTACTATTACTACTACTGCTAGTACTACTTCTACTACTTTTACTACTACTACTACTAGTAGTTTTACTACTATTACTAGCGCTACAAATACTACTGCTACTACTACTATGATAATTACTGCTACTACTGTAACTACTACTACTACTACCACTACTGTTACTACTGCTACTACTGCGAGTGCTACCATTACTACTACTACTACGACTACCATTGCTTCTACAACTACTACTACAGCTACCACGACTATTACTAACACCACTTCTACTACTAAAACTATAACAACATCTACTACTACTAATACTGCTGCTACTGCTTTACAACTGTTACTACTTCTACTAGTATTACTACTACTATTACTACTACTACTACCACTATTAGTAAAAGTGCTACTATGCCTATTACGACTACTGCTAATACTACTATTACTACAACTACAACTCGTAGTACCATTGATACTGATATTCATTCTACTACTACTACTACAACTCCTACTACTACACCTGCTCGAACTCCTACTACTACTACTATGACAACTACAATAACAACTACTATTTCTGCTACTCTTACTGTTGGTACTACTACTATTTGTTACTACTATTACTTATATAATTACTACTACTACTATTACTACTGCTACTACTTTTGCTACTACTTTTACTCCTACTACTTCTACTATTATTAATGTTACTAGTACAACTACAAACACTACTATCACTATAGCTGCTACAACTACTACTACTACTATGACTACTTCACCTCCTACTTTTGTTCACGCTGCTACTACTACTACTACTACTCTGATTGCTACTTGTACACTAATACTACTACTATTACTACAACTACTATTGCGACTGAGGCTACTACTACTACTATGTTGTAGCTTATGCTTCTGGTGTTGCTATTGCTTCTACTACTACTATTGCTACTAAAACTACTACTGCTATTGCTTCTATTACTACTACTACTACCACAACAACAACAACAACTACTACTGCTACTAAAACTACTACTGCTGCAGCTACTGCTGCTTCTACTACTACGACTACAACTACTACTACTCTACTACTACTACTACTACTACTACTACTACTACTACTACTACTACTACTACTACTCTACTACTACTACTACTACTACTACTACTACTACTACTACTACTACAACAACAACTAATGTGACTACTACTACTACTACTGTAACTTCCACTGCTACTGCTGCTGCTACTATTTCTACTACTATTGCTGCTGCTGCTGCTATTACTACTACTACTACTATTGCAACTTCTGCTACTACTACTACTCTTACTAATACAACTGCTACTCCTAGTGCTACAATTACTACTCCTACTGCTACTACTACTACTCCTAATGCTACTTCTCCTGCCCCAACTATAATGTCTACTACAACTACGACTACTAGTTCTACCACTACTACTGCTACTTCTACTAGTACTACTACGTCTTCTACTATTTCTACCACTCCTAACCTAGCTCCTACTCCTACTACAATTCCTACTACTCTACTACACCTACTACTACTGCTACAGCTACTACTGCTGCCGCAACCACTACTACAGCTGCTACTACTTCTCCTACTACTATAAGTTCTATTACTGCCACTACTACAGTTACTACTAGTACTAGCACTAATACTATTACTTCTAATATGATTGTTGTTGCTGCAACAACAACAACAACTACTACTACTACTGTCGCTACTACTTCTACTACTATTACTACTAGTACTACCACTACTGTTGCTGCTACTGCTGCTGTCACAACTACTGCTACGATTACTACTGCTGCAACTACTACTACTGCTGTTATTTCTACTACTACAGCTACTACTAGTACTACTACTAATACAAATACAAGTACTACTGTTATTACTATTGTTGCTACTACTACTACTACCACTACTACGACTACAAATGCTACTGCTATTACTACTACTCCTGCTGCTACTACTACTGCTACTACTATAAATACTGATGTTGTTGTTGTTACCACTACTACTTTTATTGTTGTTGCTACTACTACTACTACTCTTACTACTCCTACTTCAGCTACTACTTCTACTACTCTTGTGACTACTACTACCCCTACTACTTCCACTAGTACTACAATAACTACTCTTACTATAGCTACTACTACATCTAGTACATCTGCTAATACTAGTACAGCTGCCACACTTGCTGGTACCACTACTATAACTAGTACTCCCACTACTAATATTACTACTACTGATGTTGCTGCTACTGCTGCTACTACGACTACTTCTACTGCTGCTGCTACTACTACCAATACTTTAATCACAGCTGCTACTACTACTATAGCTAATACCACCACTACTACTACAACTATTACCACTATGGCTACTACTACTATGACTTCTATTACATCTTGTTCTAGTTCTAGTATTGCTACTACTGATGCTACTATTACTCCTAATACTACTCCTACTACTCTAACTACTAGTACTACTACTGCTGCTACTACTACTACTACAACTACTACTACTGCTTCTACTACTACCACTACCATCACTACTACGACTACTTATATTGCTACTGCTTATACTGTTGCTACTACTACTACTAGTGGCACTACTTCTACCACCTATACTACTACTGCTACTATTACTGCTCCACGTACTGCTGCTACTACTGCTACTTCTACGACTACTACTACTACTACTACTACTACTTCTACTACCACTACTACTACTACCACTAACACTATGACGACTACTATAACTACTACTACTGATACTACTACTACCACCACCACCACCACCACTACTACTACTGTGACTACTATGACTACTATTGCTGCAACTACTACTTCTACTACTTCTACTACTGCTGATAGTACCACTAGTACTACTTCTACTGCTACTCCTCCTCCTCCTATTGCTGCTTCTACTACCACTGCTACTACTTCTACTACTTCTACTACTACTGCTACTGCTTGTACTCCTCCTACTACTTCTACTCCTCCTCCTTCTACTACTGTTGCTACTCATACTACTACTTTTGCTACTGCTACGGCGACTACTTCTATAACTACTACTACTACTACTAATACGTCTACTGCTACTAACGCAACTACTAATACCACTACTGCTGCGACTACTACTATTACCACCACTACTACTACTGCTATGACTACAACAACAACAAATACTACTACTACAACAATAACAACAACAACTACCACTACTGTTACTACTACTACTATGACTACTACAACTGTGGCTACTAATACTACCACCACTACTATAGCTACTACTACTACTCCTACTGCTTCTAATACTGCTACTTTGACAAGTACTACGGCTACTACTACAACTAGTATTAATGGTACCATTTCTGCTAATATTACTACTGCTACTACAGTTGCTGCTACTATTACTACAACTAGTACTTCCAGTACTACTGCTACTGCTACCACTACTACAACTATAGCTGCTACTACTACTACTGCTACTTTTGCTACTACAATGACATCTACTACTACTATTGCTAATACTACTGCTGCAACTACAACTATTGCCACTACGGCAACTACTACTACTTCTACCGTAGTTGCTTGTACTACTACTACTACTATGTCTACTAGTACAACTAGTGCAACTTCTACAACTGCTGCACTTACTACTAATACTACTCTTACTACTCCAACTACTACTACTACTACTGCTACCACTAATACTACTATGATTGCTACTACAGCTTCTACTACTAATTCTACTACTACTACTACTAGCACTACTGCTACTACTTATACTGCCACTAGTACTTCTACTACTACTACTAATACTACTAGCACTATCTCTACAACCAATACTACTACTTCTACTACTACTCCTTCTGCTACTATTACTCCTACTCCGAGTACTACTAATACCACTACTGCTACTACTACTACTACTACTACCACTACTACTACAATGACAACTAAAACTATGACTACTACTACTTTTGCTACTGCTTCTACTAGTATTACTACCACTATGACTACCACAACCTCTATTACTACTACGACAACTTCTACAACTACTACTGCTGCTGCTACTACTACTACTACTACTACTCCTCCTCCTCCTCTTCTTGCTACTACTACTACTACTATACTACTTCTCCTACTTCTACTACTACTACAACCAGTACTACTACAACAACAACTACAACTATAACAACAACAACTACTACTATTACTACTCCACTAACTACTAGCAAAACTATTACTGTTGCTACTACCACTTCGACTACTACTATTGTTACTGCTGCTATTAATGCTACTACTCTACCACTGCTGGAATTGCTACTACGACTACAGCAATTACTACTACTGTTGCTATTGTTGCTCGTGCTACTACTACTTCAACTACTACAGCTACTACTATGAACGCTACTACTTCTACTACTACTTCTACTACTACAACTACTTTTATTTCTTCCATTACTATTGTCGCAACTACTACTACTACTATTGCTGCTACTACCTCTACTAGTACTACTCCAACTATCACAATTGCAATTGCTACTGCTGCTACTATAACTTCTACTACTACTTCCAATACTGCTACTACAGCTACTATTACTATAACTACTGATACTACTACTACTGCTACTATTACTAGTACTGCTATTGCTGCTGAAGATGTTGTTACTGCTGCTACTACTACTACTCATTCTACTATGACTACTACCACTACTACTACTACTAATGCTACAGCTACTACTAATACTATAGCTATAGCTACTATTGCTACTGCTTCTACTACTATTACCACCACGGCTACCACAAGAACTACTACTATTCCTACAACTACTATTGCCACTACTCCTTCGATTACTGCCACTACTACCACTACTACTATCACTACTACTACTAGTACTGCTTCTACTACCTTTACAACAACAACTACTACTACTGATACCACCACCACGACTACTACTACTACTGTTATTATTGGTACTACTGCAACAACTGCTACCACTACTACTACTGCAACTACCACAACTTTTACTACTGCTACAACTACTACCAATACTTCTACAATAACTACTACTGTGACTACTGCTACGATTAACACTACTACTACTACTATAACAACGACTATTACTAACACTAGTTCTACTACTAATACTTCTGCTACTACTGCTACTACTACTATTGCTACCGCTACTAGTACTCCTACCACTACTACAACTTCTGCTACAACTACTATTACTACTACTACTATTATTACTACCACAACTAATATTACTACTACTACCATTATTATTACTACTACTATTATTACTACTACTACAACAATTACTATTACTACTACAACTATTACTACAATTGCTATTGCTGCAACAACAACAACTACAAATATGACCGCTACTACTACCACAACTGCTGCTAATGCTACTACTACTATAGCTACTACTACTATTACTGCTAGAACCACTACAACTACCATTTCTACTACTACTACTACAACAACTACTGCTACTACTACTAACACTACTACCACAACTACAACTACGTCTACTACTACCACAACTACTTTTGCAACTACTACTACTACTACTAATGCTGCTACCACTCTGCAACTTCTTCTCCAATTACTGCCATAACTACTAATAGTACTACTGCTACTGCTACAACTACTATGACAATTACAACTACAACAAAAACTACTACTATTGTCACTACAACTACTACTACTACCACAACTATGACTCCTACAACTACTACTACTACTACTTCTTCTGCTCCTACAACTATAACTACAATGACGAGTACTACTACTCGTACTACAACTATTCCTACTCCTACTCCAACTAGAACTACCACTACAAATGTTACTAATACTTCAACTACTACTGCAGCTCATACTACTACTCCCACTACTACTACTACTATTTCGTCTACTACTACAACTATAACTACTATGATGACTACTACTACTACTCCTACTACAACTACAACTACTCCTACTCTGACTACAACTACCACTACCACTGTTACTAATACTCCAACAACTACTACTGCTATTACTATGATTGCTATGATAAGTATTACAACTACAACTACTACTACTACTCCTAGGACTACTACTACTCCTACTTGTACTCCAACTACTACTTCTACACCTACACCTATTCCTACTACTCCTCCTACTACTGCTACTACTACTACAACTCGTATAAAAAATACTAGTACTACTGCTGCTTCTGTTGCTGCTTCTACTATTACTACTACAACTTCTATTATTAGTACAACTGCTGCTACTACAACTACTATTACTACTACTAATACTACTATTACTAACTACTAGTACTACTGCTACTGCTACTACTACTACCACTACTACTACTACATATACTACTACAACTACTTCTACTGCTGCTATTTCTACTACTACTACTGCTACTGCTACTACTATTACTACTACTACTATAACTCCAACTCCTGCTTTTGCTACTACTACTACTACTCATAAAACAATTACTGCTACAACTACTCCATCTCGTACTACTATTACTACTACTATAACTAATACTACTACCATTACTACTACTACTTCTGCTGCAACTAATATTGCAGTAGCTTTTACTGCTGCTACCGCTACCACTAATACTACTACTATTAATACTGATACTTCCGCTGATATTACTACTAGTACTACTCCTACTCTCGCTCCAACACCTACTCCAACTTTTGCTCGTGTTGCTACAACTAATACTAGTACTAGTGGTACTCTACTACTATTTGTACTAATACTACTACTCCTACTTCAACTCCTACTACAACTACTTCTACTATGACTACTAATATTACTATAACTACTACTACTACCACGCCTATGACTACTATAACAACTACTACTATTACTGCTATTTCTACTACTACTACTACTATGACTAACACTACAACTATCGCAACTACTGCTACTGCTACTTCCACTACTGCTGTTGCTACAACAACTACTGCTGCTACAAGAACTACAACTACAATAATTACTACTACTACTACTATTACTACTTCTACTTCTACAACTACTACTACTTCTATAACTACTACTACATCTACTGCTACTACACTACTGCTACAACTCCTAATACTAGTACTACTACTATTCTCGCAACTGTTACTAATATTACAACTACTATAACTACAACAATTGCAGCTGCTATTATAACTAGTCCTACTACTCCTCCAATTAGCACTACTATTACTAGTACCACTACTGCTACTACATCTATCACTACTACTACTATAGCTACTATAATTACTGCTTCAACTAATATTGCTGCAACTTCTACTGCAGCTGCTGCAACCGCCACCACTACTACTACTAATACTATTTGTAGTGCTGATGTTGCTCCTACTACTCTAGTCCAACTGATGCAACAACACCTACTCCAACTCTTACTCTGGCTGCTACTACAACTAATAATACTACTACTCCTACTCCAACTCTTGCTATTACTACTACTATTACTATTAATACAACTCTTACTACTACTACTACTAATACTACTGCTACTACTACTACTACTTCCACTACTACCACCACCACCACCACTAATACCACTCTTATGACTACTACAACAACTACTACTATTACTACTTTTACTACTATTACTACTACTACTACCATGACTAATACTACTACTACCGCAACCAATGATACAGCTACTACAACAACAACTACTGTTGCTACCTCTGCTACTGCTACAATAACAACAACTACTACAGCTGCTACTACTACAACTACTATAACTATTACTACTACTACTTCTAGTATTACTACTTCTACAACTATTACTACATCTATTGCTACTACACAACTACTACAACTGCTTGTACTAGTACTAGTACTGCTCCTGCAACTATTGCTATTACTACAACTACTACTCCAACTACTACTACTACTGCTACAATGACAACTACTACTCCAACTACCACTAGTACTACTAGTAACACTAATGCTACTACTTTGATTACTGCTACTACAACTACGATGACAACAACTACTACTAATACTAATACAACCACCACTACTATCACTATTACAACTACTACTGCTACTACTGCTATGACCATAATAACTACTACTAGTACAAATGCTACAGCTTATACTACTCCTACTACAACTAATACTACAACAACAACAATAACTACTACTACTACAACAACAGCAACTACTACTTTTCCTACAACTAGTACTACTAAAGTTGTTGTTGCTACTACTACTACTCCGTCTGCTATTACTACAACTACCACTACCCCTACTACCACCACCACCATTACTACTAATACTACTACAACCACTACCCCTACTACCACCACCACTACTTCTACTAATACTACTACTATTAATGCTACGATTACTTCTACTGCTGCTGCTGCTGCTACTACTACTACTACTTCTACTACAACTGCTGCTTCTGTTGTTGCTACTATGACTACTACTGCCACTACTACTAGAACTACTCCTACGACTACTACTACTACTATTGTTACTACTACTGCTACTACTACTACTACTACTTCTGTTACTAATACCACTACTACTCCAACGCCAACTACGACTACCACTACTACTTCTACTCTTCTTATTACCACTACTACGACAACTACTACTACTCCTACTCCAAATTCCACTACCACCACCACCACCACTACTACTACTTCAACTGCTACTACTACTACTACAACTACGACTACTACTACTACTACTACTACAACAACAACAACAACAACTACTACTACTACTACTACTACTACTACTACTACTACTTCTACTTCTTCTACTTGTACTAAGACTACTACTACTGCTATTGCTGTCGCTGCTACTACTGCTACTACTGCTAATACGCTACTTTTGCAAATATGCTACTACTATAAATAATACTACTACACTACTACTATTGCTGCTATTACTGCTACTACTGCTACTACTGCTACTACTACTATTACACTACCAGTACAGGTGCAACTGCCGCTACAACTGCTAATAATACTACTACTAATACTACTACCACCACCGACACCACCACTACTACTGCAACTACCGCTAGGACTGCTGCTACTTCTACTACTCCTATTTCTACTACTACTAACATTATAACAATTGCTATTACTATTACAGCTGCTACTAGTCCTACTACTATCAATACTACTACCACTACTGCTACTAAGACTATTACTATTATTGTAGCTACTACTGCTGCTACTATGACTACCATTGCTACTACTACTACTATGACTACTACTACTAATGCTACTACTATTACATCTCCTACGACCACTATTGCTGCTTCTACTATTGCTACGTCTACTACTATTACTACTACTACTAATACTACTATTGCTACTACTGCTCCTACTACTTCTACAACTACTATTGCAACTACTACTTCTACTACTATTACTACTATAATAACTACTACTTCTGCTGCTACTACTACTGCAACTCCTACAACTGCTACTACTTCTATTACTACTACCACTATAATAACTACTATTTCTATTACTACTACTACTACAACAACTACTACTACTACCACTACTACTACTCCTGCTACTACAACTATTACTATTAGTAGTACTACTACTTCAACTGCTACTACAACAACAACTTCTACAGCTACTACTACTAGTAATACTACTGCTGCTACAACTACTTTAACTACTACTACTACTACTACTACTTCTACTGTTGCTACTACTTGTACTATTACTACTACAACTATTAATACAAATACTATTACTACTACTACTACTACTACTACTACTATTACTACTACAACTACTACTACTACTGCTACTACTTCTACTACTACTACTACTACTACTATTATTACTACTACTGCTGCTATTATTGCTTCTACTACTACTACTACAGCAACTACTACTACTATTGTGATTACTATTGTTAATACCACTACTACTGCTACTACCACTTCTGCCACTGCCACTGCTACTACTACTTCTATTGCTATTACTACTACCACTACTACTACTTCTACTGCTGCTCCTACTACTCCGCCTCCTACTACTACTACTGCTCCTAATGCTACTATTACTAGTACTACAGCTCCTACTACTACCCCTACTCCTACACCTACTCCTAATACTACTATCACTACTTCTAAAGCCACTACTCCTACTATTGTGACTACAACTGTGACTAGTAATACTGTCACTCCCACTGTAGCTACTACTTCTATTGCTATTCCTACTACTGGTACAACTTCTATTGCTACTCCTACTACCTTGCCTCCTACCACAACTACTACTCCTCCTACTACTATTACTACTACTATGGTTCCTACTACTGCCCCAACTCCTACACCTGCTCCTATTACTACTATTACCACCGCTACTATTTGTACTACTACTACAACGACTATTACAACTACTTCTACTGCTACTAGTACTACAATTACTTCTGCTACTAGTGCCACTACTACTACAACAATAATTACTATTGCTGCTGCTGCTACTGTTGCCACTCAAGCTACTCGTCCTACTACAACAACAATATTTACTCGGCAGTTGCCCCTACAACTACTACTTCTTGTACTACAACAACTGCTACTAGTACTACAGCTACTACTACTACTCATACACCTACTCCAACTACTACTAGTACTACTGCTACTACTACTACTCATATAGCAACTCCTACTAGTACTACTCCTACCACTACTACTACTTCTGCTACTAGAATTACCACTACTCCTATTACTGCTACAACTACGATTACAACTACAGTTACTACTACTACTACTACTTCAACTGCTACTACTACTTATGCTTCTACTACTGTTGCTACTAAAACTACAAGTATTACTATTACTACTACTACTCCTGCTACTACTATTACTTCTACAACGGCTATCGCTACTACCTCTATACTACTACAACTCCTACTACTACTACTGTCACTACTTCTACTGCTACAACAACTACAAGTACTATAACTACTACTATTACTACGACGACAACAACTATAGCTACTGCTACTACTACTACTCGTACTACTACTACTACTACTGCTGCTGCTGCTAGTAATGCTTCTGCTATTACTATTAATGTGACTAATACTACTAGTACAACCAGTACTTCTACTACGACTACTCCAACTCTAGCTCCTACACCTACTATTACTCCGAATACTACCATATCTATTACTGCAACAATGTCTTCTGTTGCTGCTACTACTACTACTAATACAACTTCTACTACTGCTGCTACTATTGCTACTACTACTACTTCTACTACCACTACTACTACTACTCCTGCTACTACTACTACTATTACTACTGCAACTACTATTGCTAGTACTACTTCTACTATTACTACTTCCACTACTATCACTACTACTGCTACTATTACTACTGCTCTTGCTACTACTAGTATTTCTCCTACTACAACTACTACTGCTACTATTACTGCTGCCACCACAAATACTACTAGTACCACTACTACTAGTCTGACTATTGCTACTACTACAACCGCTACTTCTCGTACTACTACTACTACTTCTGCTTCGCCTACTATTGCTACTAATACTATTACTACTACTACTTCTGCTTCACCTACCATTGCTACTAATACTACTACTACAACTACTTCTGCTTCACCTACTATTGCTATTGATACTACTATTACTACTACAACTACTACAACAACAACTACTACGACTACTACTACAACCACTACTATTACTAGTACTACTACAACAACAACAACAACAACTACTACTACTACTATTACTACTAGTCCTACTACAACTACAACTACTACTGTTGCTGCTTCTGCCACTTCTGCTACTACTACTACTATTTCCACTCATACCGCTGCTACTACTACTCCTACCACTACTACCACTATTACTACTACTACTACCACCACTCTTACTACTACTAATACTATGACAACTACTACATCTGCAACTACCCCTTCTCGTACTACTACTACAACTACTACTATTACTACTAAGACTATTACTACTACTTCTATGCCTACTCCAACAACTACTCCTACAACAACTTATGAAACTAGCATTACTACTACTACTACTCATATTACTGCTACTACTACTCCTGCTACTACTGCTAGAACTACTACTACTGCTGTCACTACTCCAGCTACTACCACAACTATGACTACCACTACTACAGCTACTACTACTGCTACTACTGCTATGGCTACTACCACCACCACTACTACTTCTATTGCTACTACTACTAGACTACTACTATTGCTACTGCTACAACTACTACTATTACACTACCACTACTACTACTACTGCTGCCACCACTACTGCTCCTGCTATTACTACTACTATAACTACTATTAATACTACTACTACTACTACAACTACTCCTACAGCTACTACTACTACTCCTATTCCAACTTCTACTACTACTTCTGCTACTAATACAACTACTAGTATGACTACTAATACTACCACTACTATTACTACTACTACTTCTACGACTCCTATTGCTATTGCTACTATTACTCCTACTGCTACTGCTACTACACCTACTGATACTACTAATACTACTACTACTACTACTTCTAATTTTACTACAACTACTTCTATTACCAATACTACTACCACTACTACTACCACAACTACTACTATTACTACTACAAATCCTCATCCTACTACTTCTACAACAACCACGGCTGCTACTACTACTACTACAACAACAATAACAACTACAACCATTACTACTACTATTACTACTACTACTACTACTACGACAACTACTACTATTGCTACTACTACTACTACTATTACTAATATTACTGCTACTTTTTGTATAACTACTTCTACTACTACTACAACAACCACTGCTACTACTGTTATTACTACTATTACTATTACAATTGCAAATACCACTACTGCTACAACCACTACGGCTACTACTACTTCTACTACTACTACTACTCCTACAACGTCTACTTTTACTACTGTTGCTACTAGTAGTACTACAGTAACAACAACTACTACTACTACAACTGCTACTACTACTACTACTAATACAACTACTGCTACTACTCCTACCATTATTGCCACTACTCCAACTACTATTCTTGCAGCTTCTACTCTACTACAATTGCTACTTCTACTACTGCCACTCCAAGTAACACTTCAACTACTGCTACTAATACTACTACTACTAATACTACAAATTACAACTACTACTGCTATTACTCCCCCTATAACACCAACTGCTTTTGCTATCACTACTACTGCCACTGCTACTACTACTATTATTACTACTACTACTCCCGCTACTACTACTACTACTCCCCCTACTACTCCCCCTACCACTATTGGGACTACTACTACTACTACTACTACTACTACTACAACTACTACAGTTGATAGTATTGTTACTGCTGCTACTATTGATATTACTATAGTGAGAACTATTGATACAACTATTACTAAAACTACCACTAGTGCTGCTATTGCCATAAGCGCTACCAATGCTACTGCAAGTACTACTACTACTATTCCTACTACTATTACACTACAACTACTACTCCTACTATTGCTCCGCTTACAACGACTACTTCTATGACTTTTGCTACTACTAATATAGCTACCACTTCTACTACCACAGCTACTGCTCCAACTACTATTGCTACTGCTACTATCAATAATACTACTAGTACTATAACTACTGCTAGAACTCCTACTACTTTGACAACAACTACTCATATTAGTACTTCAACTACTACTAATACAACAACACTACTACAACTACTACTGCTGATACTACGGCTACTGCTGTTGGTACTACTACTATGACTATAGCTACTACTACTACAATCACTGCTACCACTACTACTCCTCCTACTACAACAACTGCTATTGCTAATACTATTACGACCACCACCACCACCACTACTACTACTGTGCCTACTACTACTGTTGCCGCTACTACTACTCCTACTACTACAACGACTGCTACTAAAACTACAAATACTACTACTACTACTACTCCAACCATTATTGCTACACCTACTACTCCTAATGCTTCTGCTGGTACGTCAGTTACTACAACTACTACTACTCCTAATAATCCATCAAGTACTACTAATACTACTACTACCACTGCTACTAATACAATAACTTACTACTACTACTCCCCCTACCACTAATTCCCCTATTACTACAACTGCTGTTGTTACTACTATCGCTACTACTACTAGTACTACTATAACAACTATTGCTACTACTACTACTACTTCTACGACTACAACCACTACTACTACTATTACTGTTAGTAGTAGTACAACTAATACAACTATTACTACTACTACTGCCATTATTACGACAACTACTACTTGCTACTACTGTAATTGACACTTTTGCAACTACTACAGCTACACTGACTACTACTTCGAACAATGCTGCTGCCACTTCTGCTACTCCAACTACTACTGCTGCTACTACTGCTACGGCTACTGCCACTACTACTACAGTTGTTACTACTATTACTGCTACTACTACAAGTACTACTACTACAACTACTACTACAACAACAACTACTATGGCTACTATTGCTACTACAGTAACTACTACAGCTACTGCTACTGCAACTGATACTTTTGCTACTAATACTACTATTATCGTAACTGCTACAACTACTACTGCTTCTACTACAACAAGTGCTACTCCTATTGTTATTACCACTACTACTAATACTACTGCTACTGTTGTTACTACTACTACTAATACTAATGCTACTACTATTATTGCTACTGCTACTACTGCTGATTCTGCTACTGCTACTACTATGCTGATTCTACTACTGCTACTACTATTGCTGCAGCTACTACTACTACCACTACTACTGCTAATACTACTATTACTATTACTACACTATAACTACTGCTATACGTCTTAAAACTACTTCTAGTATGCCTTCTCCTACTACTAATACAATGATCACTTCCACTACTACATCTAATACTCTTGCTACTACTCCTACTATGAATTTCAGTACTACTAAAACTAATACCACCACTACTTCTACTAAAGCTGCTGCGGCTACTACTAATACTATGGCCACTACTACCACTACTGCTTCCAGTACTACAACCACGACTACTGCTACCACTATACTACCACAACGATTACTACGCTGCTACTACAACTATAGATGGAACTACTAGTATTGCTACTACTGCTGCTACCATTACTACTACAACTACAAAAACTACTACTACTACCACAACTACTAATACTACTACTATTGCTACTTATCCGACTACTACTACTACTATTAGAACTACTACAATAACTGCTACAGCTACTACCTCTGCTACTGCTGCTACCACTACTACAACTACTACTATTTGTACTAATACTACAACTATAACAAATGCAATGGCTACCACAACCACTACTACGATTGTTATTACAAGTATTCATCCAAGCACTTTCAGTAGTACTTCTACTACTACACCAACTACTATAGCTACTGCTGCTATAACTACTACTCCTACTACTACGACTACTATTACTATACTATTATAACTTCTACTACTGCTTCCAATACTACTACTATTGCTACAACTACTGCTACTACTACTACTGCTACTACTATTACTAGTACTTCTACTCCTACTACTGCTACTGCGACTACTACAACTATTACTACTAATACTACTACTACTACAACAACTACTAATGTAGCTACTACTACTACTACTACAACTTCAACCACTACTGCTTTTGCTAGTTCTACTACCACAAATACAACTATTACTACTACTACAACTACTACTACTACCACCACCACAACCACCACCACCACTACCCCTACTACTACTCCTACTATTGCAACTACTACAACTACTCCTATACTACAACTGCTACTACTACTATAACTAATAGTACTACTACTACTAGTACTATTACTACTTCCACTACATTTTTTGCTACTACTACTTGCTACTACTACTGCCACTTATGCAACTACAACTGCTACTACTACTACTGCTGCTGCTAACAATGCTGCTGCCACTATTGCTACTCTTCCTACTACTACTGTTGCTGCCACTATTGCTACTCTTCCTCCTACTACTACTCCTGCCACAACAACTACTACTACTCCAGCTACTACCATTTTTACTACTCCTCCTACTGCTACTCCTACTACTACCATTTTTACTACTACAACTGCTACTGTAACTACCACTACCGCTTCTACTAGTGCTACTAGTTGCCACAACTACTGCTTCTACTAGTGCTACTAGTTTCCATTAGTACCGCTTCTACTAGTGCTACTACTACCACTACTACTACTGCTACTACTGCTACTATTACTACTAGTAGTACTACTACTACTACTATTACTACTACTACTACTACTACTACCATAACTACTACTACAACAATAACTACTACTACTATTATTACTACTACTACTACTACTACTAATACTACTACTAATACTACTACTAATACTACTACAATGACAACTATAAATACATCAACAACAACAACAATAACTACTACTACCACTAGTAGTATGCTCCTCCTGCAGCTACTACGACAACTACTACTACTATTACTTGCACTACTACTACTACTACTATTACTACTACTACAACTACAACTACTACTACTGCTATTACTTCTACAGTTACTACTTCTGCGACTACTAATATTACTGCTACTACTAGTACTCCTAGTACTCCTTCTACCACTACTACTATTACTACTAAAACTACTACTACTTGTTCAATTACTACTGTTACTACTACTGCTACTACTACTACTACGACTACTGCTACTGCTGCTAATGCTGCCACCACCACCACGACTACTACTACAACTATTACTACCACCACCACTACTACTTATTCTTCTTCATCTAAAATTACTATTACTACTAATACTACTACAATGACTACTGCAAATAAAATAACAACAACAACAGCAACAACAATAATTATTAGTACTATGCTACTGCTTTTGCTACTATTGCAACTGCTACTACTATTACTAGTACTACTACTACTGTTGTTGCTGCTACTACTACTACTACAACTACTACAACTACGACTGCTACTTTTACTAATCCAAATATTATTACTTCTTCTACTAATAAGATTACTTCGACTACTTCTACTACAACTACCAATATTGCTAGTACAACTACAAATACTACAGCTGCTGCTGCGGCTACTACAAGTACTACTGCTGCTGCTACGGCTACTCCAAGTACTACAATACCACTACGGCTACTGCAAATACAACAACAACTATTGCTACTACTACAACAACTACTACTAGTGCTCCTGCCGATACTACTACAACTACTACTATTATTACTACTACTACTACTACTACTACTACTACTACTACTACTACTGCTGCTGCTGCTGCTATCACGACTACTACTGCTGCTACTAGAACTACTACGATTACTACTAATGCTACTACTAATATCACTACTACTACTTGTACTCCTAGTAGTCCTACTACAACTACTACAATTACTACTACTGCTATTACAACTCCTTCAACCACTATTGTTGCTACTACTAGTACTACAACTACAACTAATGCTGCTACGACTACCACTACTACTACTAGTAGTACTACAACAACTACTACTATTACAACAACTACTTCTACTTCTACTTTTACTATTGCTACAACTACTATTCCAGTTGCTATTACTATTGCTACTACTACTACTGCTGCTGCTACATCTACTACTACTCCTACTACTAGTCCTGTTACAAGTAATAGTATTAGTACTACCATTGCTAATGCTTGAACTGCTACTTTTCCGTGACTCCTACTTCTACTCCTACTACTACTCCTGCTACAACTACTACAACTATTACTACTCACACAACTACTACTATCACAATAATTACGTAACTACTACTACTATTACTACTACTACTTCAACTACTAGTACTACTACTACAAAAACTGCTACCACTACGACTACTACTACAACGACAACTACTACTACTACTACCACAACTACTACAGCTACCACTACTACTGCAACTACTTCTACTACTACTACTACTTCTGCTAGTACTACTATTTCTACTACTACTGCTAGTACTACTATTTCTACAACTACTGCTAGTATAGCTGCTGCTAGTACAACTTCTACTACTGCTTCTAATACAACACATACAACTCCTATTACTACTACTACAACTACTACTGCTATAACTACCACTACCACTACCACTACTACAACTATTGCTCCTGAAGCTGTTGTTATTGCTGCTACTACCCCTACTCCTACTACAACTACCACTACTACCATAATGGACTCTACTTCCACTACTACTAGCACTACTGCTACTACCTATATGACTACTACAACTACTATTGCGACGACTACTACTACACCTTCTACTATTACTACAACTATGGCAAATGCTACTACGATTATTGCTACGACTTCTACTATTACTAGAACTACGACTACTACTGCTACTACTGCTACTACAACTACAACTTTACTTCTACGGCTACGACTACTACTACTACTACTACTACTGCTATAGCTACTACTACTACTACTATTAGTGCTACTCCTGCTACTGCTACTGCTATTACTACCACTACTACTATTACTACTACTACTAGTCTTACTTCTACTACTTTTACTAGTACTACTACTACTAGTTTTACTACTACTACTAGTGCTACTAATACTACTACTACTACTGTTACGATAGTTACTGCTACTAGTGCAACTACTGCTACACTGCCACTACTATTACTACTACTACTACTGCTAGTGCTACTACTACTACTACCATTGCTTCTACAATAACTACTATAGCTACCACGACTATTACTAATAGAACTTTTACTACTAATACTACAGCAACATCTACTACTACTAATATTGCTGCTATTGCTATACAACAGTTACTACTTCTACTAGTATTACTACTTCAACTACTATTACTAAAAGTGCTACTCTGCCTACCACTACTACTGCTACAACTACAACTCCTAGTACCGTTGATACTCATATTTGTTTTACTACTACTACTACAACTCCTACTACTACACCTACTCGAACTCCTACTGCTACTACTGTGACTACTACGACAACAGCTACTACTATTTCTTCTACTCTTACTGCTGATATAACTACTATTGTTACTTGTATAATTACTACTGCCACTACTTTTGCTACTACTTTTACTCCTACTACTTCTACTATTACTATTGTTACGAACACAATTACAAACACTACTATCGCTACTGCTGCTACTACTACTACTACGACTACTTCACCTCCTACTCTTGATCCTACTACTACTACTGCTACTCTGACTCCTACTACTGCTACTACTACTCTGACTCTGACTTGTACACTAATACTACTACTATTACTATAACTACTATTACCACGGTTGCCACTACTACTACCATGCTACAGCTTTTGCTTCTGGTGTTGCTGTTGCTACTACTACTACTGCTGTTACTAAAACTATGACAACTATTGCTTCTATTACTACTACTACAACCACTACTACTACTGCCACAATGACATCCACTGCTACAACTACTACCACTACTGCTGCTACTACCCCTACAACCACTGCTACTACTACTACTACTATGACTACAACTACTACTACTACTACTACTACTACAACAACAACAACAACTACTACTACTACTCTACTACTACTACCACTACTACTACAACTGCTACTCTACTAGTGCTGCTACTACTACTACAACTGCTACTCTACTAGTGCTACTACTACTACTACTACAACTAATGTGACTACTACTACTGCAACTTCTACTGCTACCACTGCTACTTCTACGACTACTACTGCTGTTGCTGCTACTGCTACTACTACTACTACTACTTCTTCTGCCACAACTACTACTCCTACTACTATAACTACTACTCCTATCGCTATAATTACTACTGCTACAGCTAGTACTACTACTCCTACTACTATAACTACTACTCCTATCGTTATAATTACTACTACTACTACTAGTACCACTACTCCTAATGCTACTTCTGTTGCTCCAACTACTACTTCTCCTACAACTATGACTATTACTTCTACCACTACTACTGGTACTTCTACTAGCACTACTACTTCTACTACTACTACTGCCACTACTACGACTACTACTCCAACTACTACTACTACCACCACCACCACCACCACCACTGCTACTGCTACTACTACGACCACCACCACCACTACTACTACTACTACTACTACTGCTACTACTACAACTACTATTACTACTGCTGCTGCTGCTACTACTACTACTACTACTACACCAACTACTAGTACTCCTACTACCACAATTTCTTCTTCTACAACTACTAATACTAAAACTACAACTAATACTACTATTACTACCACTAGTTCAGGTACTAGTACTACTACTACAGTTCCTAATAGCATTACTATTACTGCTACTACTACTAGAACAATCCTACTACTACTCTTCCTCCTCCTCCTACTACTATCCCTACTACTTGTAATACTACTACTATGGCTATTGCTTCTACTGCTACTCCTTCTCCTCCTTCTACTACTACTGCTGCTACTATTACTATTACTTATATGACTACTACTTGTGCTACTTCCACTACTGCTACTACTATTACTACTTCTACTACTACTAGTAGTGCTACTTCTACTACTACTATTACTACTACTGCTCCTGATGTGGCTGTACCTCTCAGACAAACTACTACTCCTCCTACTACTACAACTACTACTATTGTTATAACCACTATAACTATAACTCCTACTACTACTACTACTACTACTACTGTTACAACTCCTACATCTATTCCTACTACTACCTCTACTATTACAATGGCTCATCCTACTACTACTACTACTACTACTACTACTACTAGTAGTAGTAGTAGTAGTAGTAGTAGTAGTAGTAGTAGTAGTAGCACCACTACTACCACTACTAGACCTGTGACAACTATACTAATATGACTACTACTACTACCACTACTACTACTACTACTACTACTACTGCTGCTGCTGCTGCTGCTGCTAGTACAACAACTACCAATACTACTACTTCTACTACTACTACCGCTAGTACTACTACTATTACTACTACTACTATTGCTGCTGCTACTACCACCACTACTGCCAGAACTACTACTACAGCCACAACTACTTTAACTACTATAGTTACTACTACTACTACTGCTACTACCACTACTACTACTACTACTACTGCTACTAGTACTACTATAACTACTACAACAACTACTACTACTATTACCTCAGCTACTACAACTATAGCTTCTACAACTACACTACTACTGCAACTACTACTACTAGCACTACTGCTACTCCTGCTACTACTTCAACTATGACTACCACTACTTCTACTATAGCTACTCTTGCTACTACTACTCCAACTGCTACTACTAGTATTACTACCACTACAAGTTCTACTACAATTACTACAACTACTACTTCTGAAACTACTACTACTACTACTACTACTACTACTATTACTACTACTACTCCTCCTCCTTTTCATACTATTACCCATACTCCTACACCAACTCCTATTACAACAACTACTGCTAGAAACTCCAACTGCTACTACTACTCCTACTACTACTACTACTACTTCTACTTCAATAACAACAACAACTACTATTACTACTACTCCTGCTTGGGCTCCTACCAATACTACTACAACTCGTACTCCTACTATTGCTATTACTACTACAAATAGCACTAGTACTACTACTACTCCAACTCCAACTCCTACCACTACTTCTATACCTTTGACTACTACTACTACTATTACTGCAAACACTACTATTACTACAACTAGTAGTATTATTAAAATGACTACTTCTACTACTACTACCACTACTACTACTTCTATTACTAGTACTGCAGCTCCTACTACTATTAGTACTACTTCTACAATAATTACTCCTACTACTATAATTATTACTGTTGCTATTACTACTAATACTACTACAACTAGTACTATTACAACAACAACTACTAATACTACTACTATTAGTAATGCTACTACTACTACTTCTGCGACTACTCCTAGTACTACTACTCTGACTACAATGACTACTAATACTACTACTATTATTGTTATTGCTGCTGCTACTACTACTAGTACTACTATTCCTACAAGTACTACTATTACTACTAGAACTTATACTGCCACTCCTACTCCAACTCCTACACATACCACTTCTCCAACACGTACAACTACTACAACTACTACAATCGTAACTACTCCTACTACTACTACTACTACTTCCACTACTGCTACAACTACTACTATTACTACTATTACAATTATTACCAGTGCTACTCCTATTGCTACTACTACTACTTGTACTATTACTATACAACTACTATTGTTGCAGTTGCTACAACTCCTACTGCTTCTATTACTGGTACTGCTACTACTACTCCTACTCCAACTCCTACTACTACTACTACTCCTCCTACTACTACTACTACTAACACTACTCCAATTACTATTACTCCCACTCGTACCCTTACTACTACATCTAATACTACTACTACAACTACTACTACTAATACTACTTCTGCATCAACAATAACAACAACTACTACAACTACTACAACTACTCCAACTCCTACTCCTACCACTACTAATACTACTCCAACTACTACTCCTACTCGTACTACTACAACCATAACTACTGCTACTACTGCTTCTACACATACTCCAAAAACTACTCCTACTACTACTACTATCCTAGCCCCAACTACTACACATACTCCTACCCCAGCTCCTATTACAATAACTACTGCTACAACTAATACTACTAATAGTAGGAGTAGAAGTAGGAGTTGGGGTTGGGGCATTAGTAGTAGTAGCAATAGTTGCAGTAGTAGCACTAACAGTAGTAGTCATAGTTATAGTCGTAGCAGCAGCAGTAGCAGTAGTAGTAGTAGTAGCAGTAGTAGGACCAACAGTAGTAGTAGTAGTTGTAGTAGGAGCAGCAGCAGCAGCAGTAGTAGTAGTAGAAGTAGTAGTAGTAGGAGTAACAGTAGTAGTAGTAGCGACAGCAGCAGATGCAGTATTAGTATTAGTTGTTATTTTAGTAGTAGTATTAGTAGTGGCAATAGCAGTAACAATAGCAGTAGTAGTAATTATAGTAGTAGGAGTAAGTGTAGTAGTAGTAGTAGTAGTAGTAGTAGTAGTAGTAGTAGTAGTAGTAGTAATTATAGTAGTTGGAGTAGGGGTAGGAGTGCGAGAGGTAGTAAGTGTAGTACTAGTAGTAGTTGTTGTAGGAGTAGTAGTAGTTGTTGTAGGAGTAGTAGCAGGAGTAGCAACAGAGGTAGTAGCAGTAGTAGCATTAACAACAGTAGATGTAGTAGTAGTTGTAGTAGTAGTAGTAGCAAAAGTAGTTGTAGTAGAAGTAGAAGCAGTAGTAATGGTTTTAGTACTAGTAGTAATAGTAGTGGTAATGGTACTAGGAGTCAAAGTTGTAGTTGTTGTAGTAGTAGTAGCAGTAGTAGTAATAAAAGTAGTTCTAGTAGTAATCATAGTAATAGTAGTTGTTGTTGTTGCAGTATTAGAAGTAGTAGTAGTAATAATAAGAGTAGTTGTAGTTGTAGTGGAAGCAATAATAGTTGCAGTAGTAGTAGTAGTTGTTGTTGTTATTGTTGTAGTAGAAGCTATAGTAAGGGGAGTAGCAGTTCTAGTAGTAGTTGTTGTTATTATTGTAGCAACTAGTAGTAGTAGTAGAACTACTCCTACTAGCAGTAGCAATAGTAGTAGCTATAGTAGTAGGAGTAATCATAGCACAAGTAGTAGTAGTATTTGTAGTAGTAGTTGTAGTTGTAGTAGTCATGGTTGTAGTAATCGAAGTAGCTGTTGGAGTAGTAAAAGTATTAGTAGTAGTTGTTGTAGTAGTACTTTTGCAGTAGTTACAGTAGTAGTAGTTGTAACAATAGTAGTAGCAATAGTAGTAGTAGTAGTTGTAGTATTTGTTGTTGTTGAGGTAGTAGTAGCAGCAGCAATTGCAGTAGCACTAGTGGCTGGAGTAGTAGCTGTCTTAGAAGAAGTAGTAGTAGTAGTAGCTATATTGGAAGACTTAGTAGTAGTAGTAGTAATAGCAATAGTAGTAGTAGTAGTAGTAGTAGTGATAGAAGTCTTAGTAGTAGTAGTAGCAATAATAGTTGTTGTTGTAGTAGTAGTAGTAGTAATAGTAGTACTAGTAGTAGTACGAGTAGCAGCAGTTGTAGCTATAGTATTAGTATTAATTGAAGTAGTTGTTGTAGTCGTAGTATTTGTTGAATTAGTAATAGGAGTAGTAGTAATAATAGTAGTAGTTGCAGAAGTACAAGTATTAGTAGCAGTTGTAGTAGTACCATTAACAACAGTAGTAGCAACAATAGTAGCAATAGTAGTAGTAGTTATTGTTGTTGTTTTTCTAGTAGTAATAGTAGTACTAGTAGTAATAGTAGTAGTAGGAATAGTATTTGTAGTAATATTAGTAGTAGAAGTCGTAGTAGTAGTAGTAGCAGCAGTAGTAGTAGAAGTAGTAGTAGTCTTGGTGGTAAGAGCCGTAGCAGCAGCGATAACAGTAGTAGTTGTAATAGTAGTAGTAGAAGTCATAGTAGTGGTAGTAGTAGTAGCAGAAGAAGTGGTAGTAGGAGGAGCAGTAGTAGTAGTAGTAAAAGTAGTAGTAGAGGTCATAGTTGTAGTAGTAGAAGTCGTAGTAGTAGTAGCAATAGTTGTAGTAGTTGTTGTTGTTGTCGGTGTAGTAGTTTGAATAGTTGTTGTTGTCGTTGTAGTTGTAGTAGTAGTAGTAGTAATAGTGGTTGTAGTGGTAGTAGGAGCTAGAGTAGGAGTAGTAATAGGAGTGGTAGTAGATGGAGTTGCGGCAGTAGTAGTTGTAGGAGTTGAAGTAGCAGTAGGAGTTGGAGTAGGAGTCATAGTAGTTGTAGTAGTAGTAGGAGGAGGAGTCGTAGTAGTTGCAGTAGTAGGAGTAGGAGTTCGAGTAGTTGTAGGTGTAGTAGTAGCAGCAGCAGCTGTAGTAGCAGCATCAACAGCTGTAGTAGTAGTAATGCAGCAGCAGTAGTAGTAGTAGTGCAAGTAGTACTAGTAGTGGTAATAGTAGTAGTAGTAGTAGTAGTAGTAGTAGTAGTAGTAGTAGTAGTAGTAGTAGTAGTAGTGATAGTATTATTAGTGGTGGTGGTAGTAGTAGTAGTAGTAGCAATAATAGCAGTAGTAGTAGTAACAGTAAAGTTAGTAACAGTAGTATTAGTAGTTTTAGCAGTAGTTGTTGTAGTAGTAGTAGCTGAGTAGTAGTAGCCATAGTAGTAGTACTAGTAGTAGTAGTAGAAGAAGTTGTACAAATAATAGTAGTAGTTGTTGTTGTAGTATTAGTAGTAGTAGTAATTGTAGTAGTAGTAGTAGTAGTAGGAGGAGGAGGAGTAGTAGTAGTAGTAGTAGTATTAGTAGTAGTAGTAGTAATAGTAGTAGAAGTAATAGTAGTAGTACTAGTACTAATATTAATAGTTAGCAGTAACAGCAGCCGCAGCAGCAACAATAGTAGTAGTAGTAATAGTAGTAGTAGTAGTATTAGTAGCAATAACAGTTGTAGCAGTCGTAGCAAGAGTGTTAGGAGTAGTAGTAGTTGGAGTAGTAGAAGTAGTAATAGTAATACTAGTAGATGTAGTAGTAGGAATATTAGGATTACTAGTAGTATTTGTAGCAGTAGCAGCAATAGTAGTAGTAAGAGTAGTAGTGGCAATCGGTGTAGGAGTAGGAGTAGTAGTAGGAGTAGTCGTAGTAATAGTAGTAGTAGTAGTAGTAGTAGTAGGAGTAGTAGTAGTTGTTGTGGTAGTAGTAGTAGTAGTAGTAGTAGTAGTAGTAGTAGTAATACTATTAATAGAAGTAATAGTTGTTGTAGTAGTGATATAATGGTAGTATTAGTAACAGTGGCAGTAATACTAGTAGTAGGATTAGTTGTGGTAGTCGGTGTAGGAGTAGGAGCAGTAGTTGGAGTAGTAGTAGTAGTAGTTGTTGTTGTTGTAGTAATAGTAGTAGTAGTTCTAGTGTTAGTGTTAGTAGTAGTAGTACCATAGTAGGAGTAGTAGTCGTTGTTGTTGTTGTTGTTGTAGTACTAGTAGTAGAAGTAATAGCGGTAGTAGTAATAGTAGTATTAGTAGTAGTAATAGTAGTTGTAGGAGGAGTAGTAGTAGCAGAAATAGAAGCGATAGTACTACCACTAATACAAGTAGTACTAGTAGTAGTTGTTGTTGTTGTTGTAGTAGTAGTACTAGTAGTAGTAGTCATAGTAGTAGTTATTGTAGCTGTTGTAGTAGTAGTTGCAGTTGCATTAGTAGTACCAACAGTAGTAGTAGTTGTTGTTATTGTTGTAGTAGTAGTAGTTGTAGTAGTAGTATTAGTAGGAGTTGTAGTAGGAGTACTAGTTGGAGTTGTAGTTATTGGAGTAGTGGTAGCTACAATAGTTGTAGTAGTAGCAATACTTGTAGTAGCAGCATTAGTAGTAGTAATAGTAGTAGAAACGACATTAGTAGTAGTTGTAGTAGTGGTAGTATTAGGAGTAACAGTTGTAGTAGATATAGTAGTAGCTGTAGGAGCAGTTGTTGTAGTAGTAGTAGAAGTAGTAGTAGTAGTAGTAATAGAAGTAGTAGTAGTAGTAGTTGTTGTTGTTATTGTTGTTGTTGTTGTAGCAGTAGGAGTAGTGGTAGTAGTCGTGGTGGTGGTAGATGTAGTTGTAGGGGTTGGAGTAGGACTAGGTAGTAGGAGGAGGAGGAGGAGGAGTAGTTGTAGTATTATTACGAGTTGTAATAGGAGTATTAGTAGGAATTGTAGTTGTTGGAGTAGTGGTAGCTATAGTAGTAGTTGTTTGAGTAGTAGTAGTAGGAGTTGTAGTAGGAGTTGTAGTTGTTGGAGTAGTGGTGGCAGCAGCAGTTTTTGGAGTAGTAGTAGTTGTTGTTGTAGGGGTAAAAGTAGTAGTAGTAGGAGTAGGAATAGGAATAGTAGTAGAAGTAGTTGTAGTAGTAGTAGCAATAGAAGTTGTCATAGTATGAGGAGTAGTAGTAGGAGTAGGAGTTGGAGTAATAGTAGAAGTAGTAGTTGTAGTTATAGAACTAGTAGTAGTCATATTAGTAGTAGTAGTTGTAGCAGTAGAAGTATGAATATTAGGGGTAGTAGTTGTTGTTGTTCTAACTGTGGTAGTAGTATTAGTAGTAGCAGTGGTAGTAGTAGTAGTAGTAGCAGTCGTAGTAGTCGTAGTAGTAGTAGTAGTAACAGCAGCAGTAGTAGTAGATGTTGTAGTAGCCGAAGTAGTAGTTGTAATAGCAGTGGCAGTAGTAGTAGTGGTAGTAGTAGTAGTAGGAGTGTTAGGAGTAGTAGTAGTACTTGAAGTAGTAGTAGTTGTTGTAGTTGTAGTAGTAATAATAGTAGTAGTAGTGGTAGTGGGAGTAATATTAGTATTAGTTGTAATAGTAGTAGTAGTATTAATAGTATTATTATTAGTAGTAGTAGTATTACTCGTTGGAGTAGTAGTAGTTGTTGTTGTTGTAGTAGTAGGAAAACTAGTAATAGTAGAATTATTAGTAGTAGGAGAATTTGTAGTAGCGGCAGTGGCTATAATAGTAATAGCATCATTTGTAGTACTAGAAGTAGTAATAGTATCAGAAGTAGTAGTAGTAGCAGTAACAGTAGTAGTAGTAGTAATGATAGTAGCATTAGTAGCAGTAGTAGTAGCGGTTGTAGCTGTAGCAGAAGGAGGAGGAGTAGTAGTAGTAGTAGCAATAGTTGTAGCTGTAGTAGCAGTAACAACAATAGTAGTAGTAGTAATAACAGTTGTAGAAGTAATAGTAGTGGTTGTAGTAGCAGTTGCAATTGTTGCAGTAGTAGTAGCTGCAAGAGAGCAGTCGCCATCGAAGTAGTAGCAGTAGTAGTTGTAGTATTGGAAGTAGTAGCACAAGTAGCCGTAATAGTAGCAATAGTAGCAGTAGCAAGGGTATCAGCAACAGTAGTAGCAGCAGTAGTAGTAGAAGCAGTAGCAGTGGTTCTAGTAGCAATAGTAGTAGTAGCAGAAGCAGCAGAATTACTACTACTTCTCCTACTCCAACTTGCGCTACTACTACTACTATTCCTACAACTACTACTACTATTACCACTTCTACATCTACTGCTATTATTATTACCGCTTGTTAACCTTTTCCAACTCTTCCAACTACTACTACTCTTGCTCCTCCTACAGCTACTCCTAATCTGGATGTTGTTGCAGATGCTACTAAAACTTCTACTACTACTGCTACTACTACAAATCTTAGTACTACTAGTCTTAATACTCCTACCACTACTACTACGACTACTACTCTACTGCTTCTACTACAACTTCTTCTACTAAATCTAATACAATTATAACTACTTCTACGACTATGGCTACGGCTACTGCTACTGCTACTATTAGAGCTCCTACTCCTACTACTCCTATTATTACTATTGCCATAACTACTACCACCATTACTACTACTACTACTACTCCTACTCCTGCTACTGCTACTACTACTACTACAATTATTATTCCTCCTACTACACTACTATTAATGCTACAACTCCCACTCCAACTCGTACTACTACTACTATAACTACTAATACTAAATTACTACTACTGCTGGTACTACAATTACTAATACTACTATTGCTGCTACTACTACTACTACTACAACAACAACTACAACTATTACTCGTACTGCTATTACTACTACCAGTACTACAACTTTTACTATTACTACAACTACTACACCTACTAGTAATATTACTACTACTACACCTACTACTACTACAACTACAACTCCTTGCGCTACTGCTACTGCTACTACAACTCCTATTACAACCACTATAACTACTATTACAAGAACAACAACAACAACAACAACAACAACAACAACAACTACTACTACTACTACTACTACTACTACTCCGGCAACAACTCCTTCTACTACCGCTGCTACTACTACTACTACTACTACTACTACTACTACTACTACTACTACTACTAATACTACTACTACTACTACTAATACTACTACTTCTATTACAACTATTCATGCTCCAACTCCTACTGCTACTACTTCTACTTCGATGAATACTACTACTACTACTACTCCTCCTCCTCCTACTCCTACTCAAACTCCTATTACTACTACTACTCCCACTATGACTACTAACCCCACTCCACTACTAATACTACGACTACTACTACAACTATTCATGCTCCAACTCCTACTGCTACTACTTCTACTCCTATGACTACTACTACTACTACTACTCCTCATCCTCCTCCTCCTCCTCCTCCTCCTACTCCTACTCAAACTCCTATTACTTCTACTACTCCCACTACGACTACTAACCCCACTCCAAAAATTGCTACTCCAATTATGACTACTACTACTACTGCTACTACTACTACTATTATTATTACCACTATTTCAACTACTACTATTCCTACTTCTACTCCCACTCCAACTCCTGCTACTACTACAACTACTACTTCTGCTACAAGTACTACTAATGCTATTACTACTGCTTATACTACTACTACTCCTGCTGATACAACTTCTCCTACTTCTACTACTACTACTACTACTACTACTAGTACTAGTAGCCGTAGTAGTAGCTGTTGCAGCTGTTGTAGTAGTTGTGATAGTCATAGTGGCAATAGCAGTAGTATTAGTAGAGGTAGTGGAAAGAGTTGTAGTTGTAGTTGCAGCAATTGCATTGGTAGCAACAATAGCAGCAGTAGTAGTAGTCGTAGTAGTCGCAGTACTAGTAGTAACAGTAGCAGCTGCAGTAGTAGAGGAAGTAGTAATAGTAGTAGCGGTACTAGTAGCTATAGTAATAGCAGTAACAGTAGCAGCAGTAGTACTAGTAGTTATTGTACTTCTAGTGGTAGTTGTAGAAGCTATAGTAGTATTAGGAGCAGTAGTACTAGTTGTAGTACTACTAGCAGTAGTTGAGTGAGCAATAATAGATTTAGTAGAAGTTGGAGTAGTACGAGTAGTAGTAGTAGCTGTAGCAATAGTAGTAGTAGTAGCACTTGAAGCAGTAGTGGCGGTTGTAGTAGTACCAACAGTAGTAACAGTAGTCACAGCAATTGCAATAGCACTAGCAGTAGTAGTACTAACAACAGTCATAGAAGTAGTAGTAGCTGTGGCCGCAATAGTTGCGGTAGTAGTAGCCGTAGTAGCAGAAGTAGTAGCAGAAGTAGTAGGAGAAGTAGTAGTAGTAGTAACAATAATAGTAGTAGCAGTAACAACAATAGTAGTAGCAGTAGTAGTAGTAGTAGTAGTAGTAGTAGTAGTAGCAGCAGCAATAGTAGTAGTAGAAGCAATTGTAGTAGTAGGAGGAGGAGGAGTAGTAGTAGTTGTTGTTGTTGTGGAAGTAGCAGTAATAGTAGTTAGGAGTCGCGGTAGTAGTAGTAGTAGTGATAGCAGTAGAAGTAGTAGTTGTAGTAGAAGTAGTAGTAGTAGTTAGTAGTAGTAGTAGTTAGTAATAGTAGTCGTAGCAATAGTAGTAGTAGGTAGAGTAGTAGTAGCATTAGTAGCATATGCAGTATTAGTAGTAACAGTAGTTGTAGTAGTAGTAGTAGTAGTAGTAGTAATAGCCGCAGTAGTAGTAGTGGTGGTGGTAGTAGTAGAATAAGCAGCAGCACTTGTAGTTGTAGTAGTAGTCACAACAGCAGTCATAGCTTTAGTAGTAGCAGTAATAGTAACAATAGTAGCAGTAGTAATAGTCATAGCAACAGGATCAGCAGCAACAGCTGAAGTAGTAGTACTAGTAGAAGTAAAAGTCGTAGTTGTAGTAGTAGAGTAATAGTAGTAATAGTAGTAGTAGCAGTAGTAGTAGAAGTAATAGCAGTAGGACTAGGAGTAGTAGTATTAGTGGTAATAGTAGTAGTAGTTGTTATCGTAATAATATATTAGTAGCAATAGTAGCTATAACAGTACTAGTTGGAGTAGTAGTAGTACTACCTGCAGTATTATTGGTAGACCAATAGTAGTAGTGGGAGTGGTAGCAGCGACAGTAGCAGTAGGAGTAGCAGCAGTAGCAATAGTAGTAGTACCCATAGTAGCAGTAGTAATAGCAGCAAGAGTAATAGTAGCAGTAGCTGTAGTACTACTAGTAGTAGTAGAAGTAGTTGTAGTGGCATATTAGCTGCAGTAGTAGTAGTAGCAGTAGCAGTAGTAGTAGCTTAAGTAGTGGTAATATGAGAAGTAGTAGTAATACCTGTAGTAGTAGTTGCAGTAGCAGCAGTTGTAGTAGTAGTAGAACTATTGGTAGCAATAGTTGGTGAAGCATAAGTAGTAGTAGTAGTAGTTGCAATTGTTGTCAAAGTTGTAATTTGATTGGTAGTAGTATAGTATGAAAAGTTGCAGTTGTAGCTGTTATAAAAGTAGGACCAAAAGTAGGGGTAGTAGTAGTAGCGATAGTCACAGTAGTAGCAGTAGAAGTAATGGTAATAGTAGTAGCAATAGTGGCAGTAGTTGCAGTAGCAGTCGTAGTGGTAACAGAAGTAGTAGTGCGGTAGTAGCTGTAGTAGTAGTAGTAGTAACAGTAATAGTGGTGGTGGTAGTAGTAGTAGTAGCAGTAGTAGAAGCAGTAGTAGTAGTACTAGTCGTTGTAGTAGTAGATGTAGTAAGTAGTGGTAGTAGTTGTAATAGAAGTAGTAGTAGTAGTTTTAGTAGTAGTAGAAGTAGGAGTCGAGGCAGTAGCAGCGGTAGAAGCAATAGCTGTAGTACTAGCAGTAGTGGGAGTAGTTGTAGTTGTAGTTGTAGTAGTAGTAGTAGTAGTAATTGTGGTTGTTGCTGTGTTGTTGTTGTTCTGGTTGTAGTTGTAGTAGTAGTTGTAGTAGTGGCAATAGTAGTAGTCTTCGTAATAGTAGTAGTAGTTGTTGTAGAAGCACTAGTAGCTCGTAGCAGTAGTAGTTCTAGAAGTAGTAGAAGCAGGGGAAGTAGTAGTAATAGCTGTAGCAGCTGTAGTAGTAGCACCAATGGAAGTTCTAGTAGAAGTACTAGTATTAGTTGTAGTAGTAGTATTAGTAGTAACAGAAGTAGTAGTTGTAGTAGTAGTAGTGATAGTAATTATAGTAATAGCTATAGCTGTAGTAGTAGCAGTAGCAACAGTAGCAGTCGTAGTAGCAGTAGCAATCGTAGTAGCCGAAGTAACAGCAGTAGAAGCAACTGAAGCAGTAGTCGTGAGTAGCTGTAGTAGTAATAACAGTGGTAGCAGAAGAAGTAGTAATAGTAGTAGCGGTAGCAGTAGTATTGGTACTGGTAGCAGTAGTAATAGTTGTAGCAGTGGCAGTAGCTATAGTAGTCATGGTCGTACAAGTAGTGGTAGTCGTAGAAGTAGTAGTAGCATTACTAACAATTGTAGTACTAGTAGTACTAGTAGGAGCAGTCGGGGAAGTCGCAACTACATTAGTAGTAGTAGTAGTAGTACTAGCAGTAGTAGTTGTTCTAGAAGCGATAGTAGCAGTAGTTGTACTAGCAACAATAGTAGTAGTTGGAGCAGTTGTAGTAGCAGAAGTTGCAGTAGTAGCAGCCGAAGAAGTTGTGGTAGAAGTAGTATTAGCAGTAGCAGTAGCAGTAGTAGAAGTAGTAATAGCAGCAGTTAGTTGTAGTAGCAGCAGTAGCAGTAGTAGTAGTAATTAGTAGTAGTAGTTATAACAGTAGTTGTTGCAGTAAGAGTAATAGAAGTAGTAGCCGCAGAAATTGTAGCAGTCATCGTAGTAGTAGTAGTAATAGTACTAGCAGTTGCATAGTAGCAGCAGCAGCAGCTGTAGTAGTAGTAGTAGCATTAGTAGAAGTAGTACTAGTACTAGTAGTTGCTGCAGTAGTAGTACTAGGAGAAGTAGTTGTAGCAGTAGTAGTAGTTGTTATTGTTGTTGTAATGGTGGCAGCAATTGTTGTTGTAGTAGTAGATGTTGCAGCAGCACACGTAGCCATAGTAGTAGTCGCAGCAGCACTCGTAGCAGAAGTAGCAGCAGTAATAGTAGCGGTTGTACTAGTGGCAGTAGTAATAGTTCTCGTAGTAGCAGGAGTAGTAGTACTTGGTACAACAACTACTACTACTACTCGTGCTGTTGCTGCTACTGTTACTGCTACTACTACTTCTCTTACTACTACTATTGCGGATACCACTCTTGCAACTGCTACTATAGCAACCACTACTTCTACAAGTGCTGCAGCTACTACAACGGTTACGATTACTGCTATAGCTACTGCTATAACTACTACTACTACTATTGTTGCCGCTATTACTAATACTACCACTACTACTTCTTCTACTACTACAATTACTATTACTACTACTATTACTATTACTACTACTGCAACTTCTTTTACTGCTACTACTATTATTACGGTTACTACTGCTTATAATGCTACAACAACTACCACTACCACTTCTTCTACTACTGCAGCTTCTACTCCTGTTTCTACTCCTACGGCTACTTTTAGTATTGCTATTACTAATACAACAACTATTACTACTACTACTGCGACTGCTACAACAACTACTACGACTGTCCCACTACTACTATAGCTACTGCTAGTATTGCTACTAGTATGGCTGCAACAACTACAACTACTGCTGTTGCTACTACTACTACTACTCCTACTACTACTATTGCTACTGCTGCTTCTACTACTACTACTACTACTACTTTTGCTGCTGCTGCTGCTGCTGCTTCTACTACTATTGCTACTACTATGGTACTACTACTACTGCTACTACTATGGTACTACTACTACTCCTACTACAACTATTGCTACTACTATTATTACTGGTACTACTGGTACTACTGGTACTACTATTAATCCCATGGCTACTACCACTGCTACTACTGCTACCACTACTGAAAAACTACTATTACCACTGCTACTACTTCAACTCTTCCTACAACTACAATAGCTACAACAATCATAACTACTATTGCTTTTGCTGCTACTACTAGTACTCCCCCTACTACAACAACTGCTACTACTACTACTACTACCACAACAACTACTACAACTAAACCTACTAGCACTAGTAAGTACTAGTACTACTACTACTACTACTACAACTACAACTCCTACTACTACTTCTATTACTACTACAACAACTACTACTGCTATTGCGAATACTACTAATACTATTGCTATAACTGTTACTACTATGACTGATACTACTGCTACTAATACTACTCCTACTACAGCTACTAATACTACTCCAACTACTACAATGAGTACTAATCCTACAACTACTTCTACTACTGCTGCTACTACTACTACTGTGACTACTCCTCCTGCTATTACTACAGCTATCGCTACTACTGCTACTACTACTATTGTCCCTACTACTACTACTACTATTGCTATAGCAACTACTACTACCACTCCTAGTAATTCTTATACTACTACTGCTACTACTGCTACCACTACTACTGCTACTTCTGCTACTACTACAACTACTACTACTATAATTATTACTCCTACTACTATTTCTGCTACGACTACTACTATTACTACTTCTACTTGCTACTACTACTAATGCCTCTACTGCTAGCAGTACCAGTACTACTACTGCGACTGCTACTAAGACTACTACCACTGCTGCTTCTCCTACTACTACTAATGCTACTATTGCTACTACTATTACTACAACTATTCCTACTACTACTACTATTCGTAATACTACTATTACTGCTACTACTACTACAACTACCACTACTTCTATTGCTATTGCTACTGCTAATGCTACTATAATTACTACTGCTACTACTGCTACTACCACTAGTCCTAATACTACTACAACTACTGCAACTGCTACTACTACTACTACTACTACTACCCCTTCTACTAGAATAACTTCTACTACTACTACTACCACTTCTGCTACCACTATGACTACTACTACTATTGCTACTACTACTACAACTACTGCTGCTACTGCTAATGCTACTACCACTACTACCACTCCTACTCCTACTACTATTAGTACTACTAGTGCTGCTGTTACAACTACTTCCGCTACTAGTACTATTATAGCTTCTACTATTTCTAACACTACTACTACTACTTCCACTCCTACTACTACTACTAATACTACTACTGCTATTGCTGCTACTACTACCACTACTACTATGATTACTGCTGCTACTAGAATTATTTCTACTACTAGTACTATTACTTCCAATACAACTACTCCTCCAACTACTACTGCTCCTTAGACTGCTAATACAGTTGATACTACTACTACTATTGCCACAGCTACAACTAGTAGTAGTAGTACTACTACTACTTCTAATACTACAACATGTACTGCTACTTACTGCGACTGCTACAACCACAACTACAACTACTACTAATACTGCAGTAAATTGCTACTAATACTGCTGCTACTACTATTGTTACAACTAGTGCTACTACTACTACTTCTACTACTATTACTACAACTACTATTGGTACAGCTACTACTGCTACTGCAAGAATCACAACAACTACTACAGTTAATAGCACAACAATTGATAGTAATACTATTGCTACTACTACTGGTACTACTACTACTACACTACTACTGCTACTCCTAATCCAACTACTGGTACTATTACTACAACTAGTACAAATATTGCTCCTCCAACTACTACTTCTGCAACTTCTACTATTGCTACAACTATTACAACTACTACTATTATTATTGCTACTGCGACTATTTTTCTTACTTCACTGCTATTATAACCAATACTACTATAGCTACAACTACTACTACTCCTACTGCTACTACTACTCTTATTACTACTACTACCGCTGCTACTACTACAAGTACTATTGCTGCTGCTACTACTAGTGCTCCTACTGCTACTACTAATACTGCTACTTCTACTACTCCTGCTACTACTCTACTACTTCTACTACCACTACAACTAATAATGCTGCTACTATGACTGCTGCGGCTACTACTACTACTACTGCTGCTACTACTACTACTACTACTACTACTACTACTACAACTACTACTACTACTACTACTCCTACTACTATTTCTACTACAACTTATACTACTCCTAGTAATACTACAACTGCTACTACTACTACTCCCACTACTGTAGTAGCAATTATAGTAGTAGTTGCCTCAGTAGTAGTGTTAGCAGCAGGATGAGGAGTACTTGTAGTAGTGGTAGTAGTAGTAGTGGTAGTGGTAGTAGTAGTAGTAGTAGCAGCAGTAGTGGTGGTAGTAGTAGTAGTAGCAGTAGTACTATTGTCAGTATTAGTAGTAGTAATACTAGTAGTAGTAGGAGTAATAGTAGTAGCACTTGTACTAGTAATAAAAGTAGGACTAGTAGTAGTAGTAGTAAGAGTTGCAGTAGGAGTAGTAATAGTAGTAGTAGTATTAGTAGTAGTAGTAGTAGTAGTAGTAGTAGTAGTAGCAGTAGGAGTAGTAGTAGTTGTTATTGTAGTAGTTGTAGTAGCAGCAGTAGTAGTTGCAGTACTATTTTTGGAGTCGGAGTAGGGGTAGTAGTAGGTGTTTTAGTAGTTGCAGTAGGGCTAGTACTAGTAGTATGAGTAGTAGTAGTAGTAGGAGCCATAGTAAGAGTAGTTATAGCAGAAGTAGTACTAGCAGTTGTAGTAGTTGTAGTAGTAGCATTAGTTGCAGCAGGCAGTAGTAGTTGCAGTAGCAGTAGTAGTAGTAGTAGTAGTAGTAGCAGTAGCTATGACAGTAGTAGTAGTAGTAGGGGTGTTTGGAGTAGTAGTATTAGCACCAGTCGTAGTAGTAGTAGTAGTCGTTGTATTAGTAGTGGTGGTAGTAATAGCAGTAGTAGTAGTAGCATTCCTAGTAGGAGTGTACTAGTAGTAGTAATAGCAGTAGTAGTATTATTAGCAGTAGTATTAGGAGTAGTAGTAGTAGTACTAGGAATAGTACCAGCAGTAGTAATCATAGTAGTAGTAGTAGTAGTAGCAGGAGCAGCAGTCATATTAGTAGTAGTTGCAGTAGCAGTGGTACTAGCAGAAGTTGTACTACTTGTGGTGGTAGGAATAGTAGTAGTGGCAGGAGTAGTATTAGTAGTAGTAGAAGCACTAGTGGAAGTAGTAGCAGTAGCAGCATTAGTAGTAGCAGAAGTAGTGGTTGTAGTAGTAATAGTAGCCGCAACAGGAGTAGTAGTAGTGATAATAATAGTAGCTATAGTTGTGGTAGTAGTAGTACTTTTAGTAGTAATAATAGTAGTAGCAGTAGTAGCTGCAGTAGTAGTGGTAATAGCAGCAGTAGTTGTTGCAATAGTTGTAGTTTTTGTAGCAGCAGTAGTAGTAGCATTAGGCGTAATTGTAGTTGCAATAGGATTATTAGTAGTAGTAGTAGTAGTATTAGTAGCAATACTAGTAGTAGTGGTAGCAGTAGCATTAGTGGTAGCTGTAGTGCTAACAGTAGCAGAAGTCGAAGTATTAGAAGCAGAATTAGTAGTTGTGGTAGGAGCAGCAGTAGTAGTAGCAATAGTAGTAATGGTAGTAGGAGTAGCAGTAGCAGCAGCAGTTGTTGTATTAGTAATAGTAGAAGTATTAGTAAGAATAGTAGTAGTAGTAGTAGTAGTAGTAGTAGTAGTAGCAACAGCAGTAATAGTAGCAGCAGCAATAGTAGCAGTAGTAGTGGTTGGAGTGGTAGAAGTAGTAGGAGTTGGAGTAGCTATAGTAGTAGCTGCAGCTAGAGTAGTAGAAGTAGCAGCAGCCGGAGCAGCTGTCGTAGTAGTAGTAGCAGCAACAGCAGCAACCGTAGTAGTAGTAGTACCAATAGCAACAACAGTTGTAGTAGTAATAGTTGCAACAGCAGGAACAGTAGTGGTAGTTGTTGTTGTTGTAGTAGTTGTAGTAGCTATAGCAATAGTAGTAGTCTACGTGGTAGGGGTCGTAGTTGTAGTAGTAGTAGTAGTAGGTGTAGTAGTACTAATAGTAAAAGTTGTAGTCGAATTAGTAGTGGTAGTAGTAGAAGAGGTAGGAGTCATAGTAGCAGTAACAGTTGAAGTAGTAGAAGTAGTAGTAGTAATAGTAAAAGAAGTACTCATATTAGTAGTAATAGTAGTAGCAAAGGTAGGAATAGTAGTAGCAGCAGCAGTAGCAGAAGTAGCAGTAATAGCAATAGTGGTAGTTGTAGTAGCAGTAGTAGGAGCAATAATAGTAGTAGGAGTAGTAGTACTACCTTAGTTGTGTTAGCGGCAGTAGCAGAAGTTGTAGTAGTTGTACTACTACTAATACTACTAAGGCTGCTACTACTACTGCTACTACAAATACTACTACTACTATAAGTACTACTTCTGCTGCTACTAGTACTACAACTACCACAATGGGCACTACTGCTACATCTATGACTACTACTGCTACAACTGCTACTACTACTACTACTCCTAACTTTGCTACCACTACTATACTAATACTACTACCACTTTTAGTATTACTAATACTACTACTACAACTACGACTCCTACCACTTAACTACTACATGTACTGCTTCAACTACGACTACACTACTACTGCACCAACAACTACTGCTTCTTCAACTATTACTACTATTACTGATACTACTACTACAATAACTACTACTACTACCACTACTTCTCCTATTGCTTCTACTACTACTTTTACTACTAGTACTACTACTACTGCTACTACTATTGCTATTGCTATTGCTACTACTACTATAGCTACTGCTACCTCTACTGCTACTACTACAAATACTACTACTATTACAGCTACCGCAGCAATTGCTACCACTACAACAATTACCGCTAACACTTCTACTATAGCTATGGCAACTAAAATTGTTGCAGCAACACCTAATACTACTATTACTACTGCTACTACAACTATTTTTCTTAGTAGTATTACTGTTGATACTACCACTATGGCTACTCCGACGAATGCTACTATTGCTACAGATACTATTGCTACTACTAGTATTACTACTATTACTACTACTACTAATACTACTGTTACTACAGGCCACTACTACTACTGCTACTACCACTACCATGACTGCTACAACTTCTACTACTATTACCACTACAACTACTACTACTACTACTACCACTACTGCCCCAACTACGACTACTTCAACAACTTCTATAACTACGATCACTACAACTACTACTGCTTCTCTTAGTACTACTACTACTGTTTTGCTATTGCTACTACTATCACTGCTATCACTACAACTACTACTACTACAGCCACTACTCCTACTACTACTACCACTGCTACTACTACTTGTACTGCTACTACTACTCCTACTACTAGGACTACTGCTACTACTACTACTGCTACCACTACAATGGTTACTACTCTTGCTACTCCTACTACTACGACTACTGCTACTGCTACTACTACAGCTGCTACTACTAGTACTGCAACTACTGCTACTCCTACTACTACTACCCCAACAACTACAACTATTTCCTGTCGTACAACAACCACTACTACTACTGCTATTGCTACATATGCTAGTGCTACTACTGTTACTACTGCTACTACTACTACCGCTACTACTATTTCTACTACTTCTTCTACTCCTATTATTACTACTACTATAGTTAGTACTTTCGTTGCTGGTACTACTACTACTACAATAGCTGCTACTTCTACTATAGATACTGCTTCTATTACTACAACTACTACAACTACTACTATAACTACTGCTACTACTACTACAACAACAATAACTACTACTACAACTGTAACTTCTATGACTATAGCTAATACTACCACTGCTACTACTACAATGGCTACTACCACAACTACTGCTACTTCTATGACTACTACTACTATAATTGCTACTACAACAATAACTACTACTGCTTCTACTGCAACTATTACTAATACTACTATAATTTCTACTGCTACCACTACTTTTGCAACTATAGTTGCTACTACTACTTATCCTACTACAACTGATACTAATTCTACAACTACAACAACTACTACAAGTACTACAACTACTGCTCTTGCTCCTGCTACTACTACTACTGCTACTAATACTACTAAGGCTACTACTACTACTACCGCTACTACTACTGCTACTACTACTACTTCTACTTCTACTACTATTTGTACTATTTCTATGACTACTACTACAACTACCTCTACTACTACTTTTGCAACATCTGCTACTGCTACGTCTACTACTACAACTGCTACAACAACTACTACTACTATTACTTTTACTATTATTACTACTACTACAACAACTAAGACTCCTACCACTTAAACTACTACTACTACCACTACTTCTGCTCGTACTACGACTACTACGACTACCCTACTCCACCTACTACTATGTCTAGTACAACTCCTACTCGATCTTCTACTGCTACTACTACTACTACCACTACCACTACTTCTACAACAACAACAACAACAGCTACTTCTTCTTCTTCTACTACTACTACTGCTGCTGCTACTAGTACTACTACTAGTAGTACTTCTACTACTAGTACAATTGCTGCTGTTACTACTCCTACTACTATTAGTACTAATACTAAAACTATTACTAGTACTACTACTGCTATTACTAATATTAATGCTCCTACCACTTCTACTACTACTGCTGCTGCTGCTACTATTACTACTAGTCCTATTGCTACAACTACTCCTAATACTCCTATAACTTTTACTACTACCTACTACTCCTATCACTCTTATAACTTATATGACTACAACTCCTACTAGTAGTAGAGTTTTTGGTAGTTCTAGCAGCGTAGTAGTAGAATAAGTAGTAGTAGTAATAGCAGTGGTAGAAGTAGTATTAGTAATCATAGTAGTAGTGGTAATAGTAGTAGTAGTAGTACTAGTAAAAGTAATTGTAGTAGTAGTAGTAGCAGCAGTAGTAGTAATAGTAGCAGCAGCAGTAGTAACAAAAGCAGCAGTTGTAGAAGTAGTAGTTGTAGCAGTGTGAGGAGTTTTTATAGTAGTTAGAATAGTTGTAGTAGTTGTTGTAGTTTGAAGAGGAGTAGTAGTAGTGGTAGTCATAGTAGTAGTAGTAGTAGTAGTAATTGTAGCAGCAAAATTAGTGGTAGTAGTAGTAGGAGGGTTAGGAGTGGTAGTAGTAGTTGGAGTAGCAGTAGTAGTTAGAATATTAGTAGTAGCAATAGTAGTGGCAGTAGCAGTTGTAGTTGGCGTATTAGAATTAGTATTAGTAGTAGTACTAGTAGTAGTAGTAGTAGGAGTAGGAGTAGCAATAGTAGTTGGTGTAGTAGTAGTAGGAGGAGTAGTAACAATTATAGTAGTAATAGTAGCAGAAATACCATTAATAGTAATAGTAGTAGTAGTTTCAGTGGAGTAGTAGTTGTTGGAGTAGGGGTAGTAGCGGTAGTAGGACTAGTAGTAGTAATGGGAGTTGGAGTAGGAGTAGTAGTCGCAGTAGTAGTAGTCATGGTAGGAGTGGAAGTATTAGAAGTTGGAGTAGCTACTGAAAAGGTTGTAATAGTATTAGTATTAGTAGTAGTAGTAGTAGTAGTAGTAGTAGTAGTAGTTACAGTTGTACTAGTAGTAGTGGTAGTAGTGGTAGTAGCAGCAGAAGTAGTAGTTGTGGTAATAGTAGTAGTACTGGTGGTTTAGAAATGTAGTAGTAGTTATAGCAGTTGCAGTAGCGAAAAGAGTTATAGTAGTATTAGCAGTAGTAGTAACAGTAGTAACAATTCTAGTAGGTGTAGTAGTTGTAGTAGTAGTAGTAGTTGAAGTAGTTGTAGTAGTAGTAGCACTTGCCATAAGAGTTCTAGTTGTTGTTGTTGTTGTTGTAGTAGTAGTAGTTGTGGTAATAGTAGTATTAGGAGTAGTAGTATTAGTAATTGTAGTAATAGCAGTAATACGAGTTGGAATAGTAGTAGCAGTAGCAGTAGCAGTAATATTAGTATTAGTAGTTGTTGTTGTAGTAGTAGTAGTTGCAGTAGTAGTAGGAGTGCTAGTTGTATGAGTACTAGTAGTAGCAGTAGTAGGAGTAGGAGTAGGAAGAGTAGTAGTTGTAGTTGTAGTAGTATTAGTAGCAATCGTAATCGTATAAATAGTTCTACTTGCATTAGTATTTGTAGTATTAGTAGTAGCAGAAGCAGTAGGGTATTAGTGGTATTCGTAGTAGTAATTGTAGATGTAGCTGTTGTAGTAGTAGCAGTTGCAACAACAGCAACAGTAGTACTAGTAGTATTAGTAGTAGTAGTCGTGGTAGTAGTAAGACAAGTAGTACTGTGACTATTAGTAGTAGTAGTAGCAGTAGCAGAAGTAGTAGCAACAACAGTAGCAATAGTAGTTGTAGAAGTTGTAGTAGTTGCAGCAGCAACAACAGGCATAGGAGTAGCTGTATTAGGAGCAAAAGTAGTAGTAGTAGTAGCAAGAGTAGCAATAGGTCTAAAAGTTGCAAAAATAGTAGTAGTAGTAGATGTGGGATTAGTATGAGTAGTAGGAGTAGGATGAGTAGTAGGAGGAGGAGGACGAGTAGGAGTTGCATTAGTAGCAGTAATTCTGCTACCACCACTACTTCTATGACTATTGCGATGACTTCTCATACCACTACTACTATTGCTACTGCTACTACAACTAGAACCACTGCTACTATGTCTACTACTACTACTGCTATAGTTGCTGCTGCTACTTCCGCTACTACTACTACCTCTCCTACTACTACTACTTCTCCTCGTACTACTACTACTACAGCTTCAACTACAACTACTGCTACTACTATTACGGCTTTGGCTACTACTACTACTTCTCCTACTATTACTGGAACTAATCCTACAACTACTAGTGCTAGCACTATTACTACAACTACTACTCCAACGACTAATACTACTACTACTCCTGCAACTACTAGTACTAGTACTACTACTACTACGACTGCTACAACTATTCTTTCTACTACTACTACTACTTCTCCTACTATTACTGGAACTAATCCTACAACTACTAGTGCTAGCACTATTACTACAACTACTACTCCAACGACTAATAGTACTACTACTCCTGCAACTACTAGTACTAGTACTACTACTACAACGACTGCTACAACTATTCTTTCTACTACTACTACTCAAAATACTACTACTACCCCGAACACTCCCACAACTACTACTACTCCTACTACTACAGCTATTACAAATACTATTACTACTACCACGACTATTACTATTGCTAGTACTACTACTATTACTACTACTACGACTACTACTATGACTACTACTACAACTGTTACTACTGCTGTTGCTACTACAACTACTATTACTACTACTACGACTAATACTACTATGACTACTATCACTACAACATTTACTACTACTACTACTAGTACTAATATTAATTTTACAAATACTACTATTACTACTGCTGCTGCTACTGTTGCTACTACTATTACTACAACTACTACGAAAACTACAATTAATACTACGATGACGACTACTAATACTACTCCTGCAACTACAACACCTACTACTACCGCGACCACTACTGCTATTGCTATTACTATTATTACTACTATTGTTGCCACTATTCCTACTACTACTGCTACCACCACCAATACAACTATTACTACTACTACTACACTACTAACACTACTACCACTACTACACTAAAACTACTATTACTATTACACCTACTACTAAGGTTGCTACTAGTACTACTATAACTACTACAACTATTAGTATTACACCTATTGTTGTTGTTGTTGTTGCTGCTACTACTACTACTGTTACTACTTCTACTACTACTAGTACTACTACTACTAGTATTACTACTAATACTACTGCTGCTGCTGCTATTACACCTACTACTACGGCTACTACTAGTATTACTACTACTACAACTAATACAACTATTACTATTACACCTATTGTTGTGCTGTTGCAACTACAACTACTACTACTGTTACTACTTCTACTACTACTACTACTGTTACTACAATTACTATTCCTACTACTACTACTACTGGTACTACTACTCCTACTACAACACTTACAGCTACTACTACGACTACTACCACTACTCATACTCCAACTCCTACTACAACTC
>RXID01011294.1:267469-269969 GCA_005019695.1 Trichopus zeylanicus subsp. travancoricus
CTATTACTAGTACTACTGGTACTACTACTACTAATACCAACACTACTACTACTAGTCCAACTACTACTACTTTTCCTACTACTGCAACACCTACAACCACTACATCTCTTACTACTACTATGACTGCTACTGCGACTAGCACTGCTACTAATCCTAATAATCCTACTACTACATCCACTACTACTACTATTACTACTACTACTACTCCTACTACTAGTATAACTATTGCTAATAGTCCTACTACTACTACTACTACTATACCAATGCTTAGTCTTACTACTGTAGCTACTACTACTCCAACTCCTACTACACCAACTCCTACTGCTAATACTACTCTTGTTGTTGCTATAACCCCTACACCAACTACTCCCACTCCAAATACTACTACTACTGCTACTACTACTGCTACTACTACTACTACAACTACTACTACAATCACTACTACTACTCCTACTACCACCACTACTACAACAACTACTACTATTACAACTACTCCAACTCCAATTCCTACTCCAACTACTACTCCTAAAACTATTACTACTACCACGACTTCAACTACTACTGCTGCTACTACTGCTACTACTACTAAAACTACTACTATAGCTACTACAGCTACGACTGCTACTACTACTACTTTTGCTACAGTGGCTACTATTGCTACTACTACTACCACTACAATGACTACTACTTCTACTACTAACGCTACTACTATTACTATGATAACTACTACTACTTCTACTGCTGCTATGACTATTGCTACTACTACTACAACTTCAATAACTACGACTACTTTTACCATGAATGCTACTAGTACTGCTGTTGGTACAACTACTGCAACAACTGCTACAACAATAAATACTACATGATAAATTCTACTGCTACTGCTACTTCACCTACTAGTACTACTACTACTAATACTACAGCCACTACAACTTTTACTACTACTAATACTATTGGTACTACTACTACTACTGTGACTATTGCTACTATTACTGCTACTACTACTGTCACTACAACCACAACAACAACAACAACAACAACAACAACTACTACTACTACTACTACTACTACTACTACAACTACTACAACTACTTTTGCAACTACTACTACTACTACTAATACTATAACTATTACTAGTACTACTACTACTACTACCACTTCTGCTACTAGTAATGCTACTACTACTGCTACTACTACTAGTATTACTACTACTGCTACTTCTTCTACTACTACCACTACTACTGCTACTACAGCCATAAATACTACTACTCCTACTGCTACTATGGCTACAAGTGCTACTACTACTTCTACTACTTCTACAACAACTACAACTACTGCTACTACTGCTAGAGCTACTACTCCTTCTAATGCCACTACTACATTAGCTACTACAACTGCTACTACTACTATTACTATTGCTGCTGCTACTGCTACTACTACTACTCTAGCTACTACTACTATTACTACTACTGCTGCTGCTTCTACTACTGCCACTACTACTACTACCACCACTACTGCTACTATTGCTACAATAACTACTGCAACTGCAGCTACATTAATAAGTACATCTGCAACTACTACTACTGCTACTACTACTTCAACTACTACTACTGTTATTGCTTCCACTGCTACTACTACTAGTACTACTGCTACTATTGCTACAATAACTACTGCAACTGCAGCTACAATAATAAGTACATCTGCTGCTACTACTACTGCTGCTGCTACTTCAACTACTACTACTGTTATTGCTTCCACTACTACTACTACTAGTACTACTGCTATAAGTACTGTTACTACTACTACTACTTCTTCAACTACTACTTTTAGTACTGCTAGCACTGCTGCTCCTACTTCTACTACTGCAGCTAGTGTTACTACAACTACTGCTATTACTACTACTACAGTTGTTGCAAATACAACTACCGCAGCTACTGCTACTACTACTACTACTATGACAACCACTATTGCGCTTATTAATATTATTACTACTACAACTAATTCTACTACTATCGCTACTGAAGTTGTTATTGCTGCTACTAGTGCTAGTTCTACACTACTTCTTCTACTATTACTCTTATTGCTGCTACAACTTTTGCCACTACTACTAATACTACAACTTCTATTACTTTCACAACTACTACAACTACTACCTCTACTACTGCAGCTACTATAGCTAGTACTACCACTGCAACTACTGCTACTACTACTTCTCCTACTACTACCACCACTGCTACTACTAGGCGTATGACTACTACTGCTACTATAACTACTACAACTACTACTACCACTATTGTTGTCGCTACTACTGTTACAACGACTACTACTACTAGCACCAAAACTACAACCACTAACACTACTACTGCCACTAAAGCTTCTACTGCTACTACTACTATGACTACTATACAATTACAACTACTACTACTATTAAAACTTCTACTACTACGACTATTACAACTACTACTACTATTACTATTACTACTACTACTGCTGCTGCTGC